>QJSC01021201.1:1364784-1384784 GCA_003697955.1 Calidris pygmaea | reverse complement strand
CGCAGTATAAAGGGAAAAGCAATAAAAATGTTTAAATACCTACGCTTAATAAAGTGTAATTAAATCACTGTTTTTTCAGCTGCCACTTACAATAATTGCTTAGAAATAGACAATAGTAACAAAATGGCCTGCCTACTTCTTTCTTCCCATTTTTGGTGCGAGCTTTGTCCAAGAAACAGCCCGTATTTCACGTCAGGAGTGGCAGAGGTGGCTGGGGAGCCGGCCGTGCCTTCCTGCCTGCGCTGTCCCGAGTGGATGGTACGGCGGGAGGATGCTGCACCAACAGCAAAAGGACATTTTTCCAGCCTTTTTGGGCTGTGCTCCAGGGAGGACAATTCTGGACGGACAGACAAACCAGCCAGAGGGACATTCAGCCTCCCGAAGGGTGCCCCGCTGCATGTCAAAACTGCAAGCAATTTGCCGCAGCAGTTCATTTTTCAAACACAATTAGTTTTTCCCAACACAATTAGTTTGCAGGGAGGCTATTGACCAAGGAACGCCGGGGTGTTCCACGGCCGGGGGTGAGCTCCTGCCCCCCATGTGGGGACAGGGACCTCGGTGGCCCCTGGGCTGGGGGACGAAGGGTTCCGGACCCCGTATCCCAAACAGCCTCATCATCTCCATCACTCCAGTTAACGCAGCCCAATGGCAACTCCCTGTGTTTGCTGTTTCTTTTCCAAATGCCTGATTTTTTTTCCCTACCCCGGAGTTAAACCAGTGAAAACACACACACAGTGGAAAAGCAGAAGGAATTTGCCCCAAATTACTCGAGGGGCATCTGCCCCAGATTATTGCCGGGGTTTTCTGGGGGGAAAACCTGTGAGGAGGCAGGGAAACTCCTGGGAGCCCCTCCCGGCCAGGCAGGGCAGCGGCTGGAGAGACCTTTATTGCTATTGTTTGTCTACAAATCTCCCCGTGCCAAACAATGATGTTGTCCAAAAGCGCGCTGTTTGCTATTAATGACTCATGAGCACAATAATGCTGCCAGCCCCCTACTAGGTGTTTTGTCAATGTACTTAAATTTCTAAAGTCTCAAACTGTTGCTATTTGTTTCCATCCATCCCCCAGCACTTGGCGCAAACGTCTGTGGAGAACCCCGGCTCCAAAACCCTTCACTCTCAGCGCTGACCTTTGTGCTCTGGAAACAATTACTCCTGGAAAGCCTGTCAATATCATTATTTTTACAAGAAATCAATACGCTTCACAAAGTTAATGGGGGATTCAGGCAGCAAGCGTTTACCTTCTTACTGTCAGTGGTGCAGCGGGCTGTGCTCTGGCACAGATGACAGATTCGCCTCGACACCGAGCAGACAGTAAGCAATGGGTGTAAAGGAAAAATAGGCTGCAAGCAGGCGTGGAAAACGTCAGCTTCTGCAGGCATCCATGCTCTAACGAGCCAAAGATGTCAGCCTCTTGTAGTGTCCACTCCGGAGCCGGCGGAGGATACAGGGGAGCTAATGAAAGGGGGATTAGGAGACGCTTCCCGCTCCGCAACCAGAAATAAACCAGTTGGAAAAGGGCTGGGGGGCTGTGAGTAAATATCCGAGGGTTCTGGAAAGAGGGGGTTCCTGGGCCAGGGTGGGTCAAGCAGCCGGAATTGCTGCCAAAAAGAAAAATAAAAGAAAAGAAAAAAAAAAAAGAAAAAAGAATCCCACAGAAAAATGCATTCTGCAAATTCAGACTGTAGCCTGAATTCATCCCCTTTATTTCCCGGAGTTTAACTACAGTGGGAGAGAAGAAAATTTTGCTGTATTTAGCTCAATTTCCTCTGCAGAAGTATAATGCCAGCCTAAGGTACTTTGTATGTACTGAATCTAAACCAAAAAAAAAAAAAAAAAAGGGGAAGTGATCACCGTATTGCCTTTACTAGCAAAGACGCTACAGTTAGCTATTTTTACACTCACTAATAAAAGACTCACATTGCTATTTTAAGGGTATTTCTAAAATATTCACGCAAGCTTTAACTAAGCTATCTATTTTTCAGAGGTGCTATAATAAAAGTGTAATAAAATCACAGAAAATGCATTTTTAATGTGGTAAATGGAAAAGCAGCTGATGTTTCAAGGCGTCACCCGTCACAAAACCCGGCCGGACGGGGATGCTTGGGGCAGCCCTTTGAGCCCCCACCTCCTTATGGGATTCACTGGGATGGGAGCTGCACCCGGGCGCCTCTTTGTCAGCATCCCCGGAACGATGCGACGGAACGGGCGACAGGAGAGGCGTTTTCATAGCCCCGTTTCCCCATTTGCCCCAGTTTCTGCTCTTCTGCCGTTCGTTACCTGCCTGCAGGCTCGTCAGCGGCGCGGCCGGCGGCCAGCCCTTCCCTGGCCACAAAGCAGCTGCGCTGAACGGGCAGCATCGCCTGCTCCTTGACGTCACTGCCTTTTCCCTGAGCTGAAATCTCGGCAAAATCGAGGCACAACCAGCCTGCACCAGGCAGCTCTTTTAGGAAAAAAAACAAAAAAAAAAAAACAAAACAAAAAACAAACAAACAAACCAACCAACAAACCAGAAGGAATTGCAAGCGTGCCTGGAGCACCCCGCTTCTCCGGCCTCAAAGGGAAGGGCTAGATGGCTTCAACACATGGCCAGGGTTAAAAATTGCTAAGGAAAAATTTCTCCAGCTTCCCCTAGAGCTGCTGCTATCAACAGTTTGGAATTTACACTAGTGCTTTACATCATTACCCCAGTCGTTCACAGCTTTTTAAGGCTTTAATGCAAACCACATGCAGAACCCCGCAAGCAGCGGTGGGGCCGGGCGGGATGGGAACCCTCTCGGAGGGGAAAACCAACAAACAGATCTCTCTTGTCTACAAAGCGGGACTCAACACATTTTTCATGCATTGTGGGCTTCTCCAGAAGCAGCAAGCTGTTTAAAAAAAAAAATACCTGGCCCAAATTGAGCATTTGCTTGACATGATGGAAAAGTGAGTGCTATTTTCTGTTATATTGCCCCTATTCTACATCGACAAGAATATATTTTTTTTTGCTGTTCCCAACTGATTTCACAGTAGTGAACTCCGTTTATGAATTATCTGACACATTTCTTGCAATTCTTCTGACAACAGTGCTCAGTGGAAATTTCAAGGCACCTCTCTTCTGACAAGTAGAAATATCAATATTTGAATAAATTGTGGATTTTAAACTTCTCACTCTGATGCACCACAGCAAGGAAGACTGAATTTTTCTTTTACTGGGTCTAATCCCCTTGAGCCTAAAGGAAGAAATCTGTATGCAGCGTTTCATTACAAGAAAGCTGTACTGAGTGACATTTGAAGCACACATCTAAGTCGACCTGATGAAGTTTACTTCCTTCAAACAACAAATAGCAGCTTTGTATTATTTCCCCTTCTTGGGGGAAAAAAAAAGCAAAAGCATGATGTCTGAGCAAAAAGCCGAAATGTTGATTCACAAATTGACAGGCCAATCTTTAAACAAATGTGTTTCTTGGGGGAAAAATGCAGCTTTGTTCAAGCTGAGCATTTTTCTTGTGCCTGACAGAAGCATTCCGGGGCTGATTAGAAGGAACTTGTTAGGGCTCCGTCTCAGACACTCTGACTCCACTTTTTAACAAGCATGCAAAGAAAACAACATAAAGATAACAAAACATTGTCATTACCATCTATGGGCTCTATTTGGCCCTTTTTTTTTTTTTTTTCTTTTTTTTTTCCTTTTCATGCTTACACTCTGAAATTTCTCCCGGCTCATCTCACACCAGCGCACCGGGCGCGCGGTATTTCGGGGCCCCGTGGACAACGTCCTGCTCTCACACCAGGAGGCTGGGGATGCCCGGCTCCCCTCCGCTCCCAGTGAGGTCTTTGCCTTCCCAACTGGGACAGACAGCAGCCCAGACCTGGTTGCCACAGCCCTCCCTCTGCCTGCCCACCAGGTGCTGGCTACCTGGTGAGACCCCCTCGCCTGCTGCGCCAACCAATGTTATCAAATAACCACCAGATAAATTACTTATTATAGCTGCCAAGCAGTCCCAGGGCTGTCCTCATGTTGTCTACATTCTACATTCTTAAAGTAAATCAGTCACATCTCCTTTAACTCTTTATCCGGAGGGTTTGCGGGCCAAAGCCGGTTAACCGGGCTCAGTCCGTCCCCTCGCAGCCAGGAGAAGACAACAGTTATGAGTCTGTTCTTGACGGCTTTGCCCACAAAAGTCTTCCTCCATCGTGAAATCATTCTGGCTGAAGTGTATTGGAAAATTTCTCTTAGCAAGGAGAAATTTGTCTTACTGCTGGCGGCGGTTCAGGATGCTCTGTTCAACGGGGCAATATATGCCAACTCCTCTTATGAGGAGCTCTGCGATGCCACTGTGTTTACAGCCCCCCTCCCACACACACCGTACCTCCAAAACTCTTAGCAGCACTGATTCAAACAGTATCTAAGCTGAAATAAGGCCAGAGGGAACAAGTATGAAGATCTGATTTCTCCCCATGATACTCAGTATCGGCCCAGCCTGTTCAGTGGGGATACCTAGAGGACACAGAAGAAGAAGGAGCTTTAACCAAAGGGACAACTACACAAAGACAGTCAAGAGGTCAGGCCTACAAAACCACTTTAATCCAGAATATTTCGCTATTGTCATCTGTCACCTAGTTCACACTGATTGAAGTAAGAAATCTGCCCAGAAATTTTTCTACTGGCCACATCACCGTGTTCATCTTTGGTCCCAGGTCGCTGTAATGCGACTGCAGGGACGGGGACGGCAATAGGTGGGGTGTAAAGAGTGGAGTGTGGATGAGGAAGATGCTCCCAGGCAATGTGGCCAGGGCACACGCCACGGTTACAGGCACTGGTGGCAGACAGGAAGGCTGAACCAAGGGCAGAGACATCAAAGAGGACACTGGTTCTGCGGAATCATCTCAGCCCAGATCAGCTGCCCCAGACCATGCAAGAGGACTCCTCTGGGCACCACCGCAGGTGGGCTCCCAGGACCTTCTGTGGGAACCTGACCCTGCAGGACCTTCTCCCGTAGGCACAAAGAATGCAACCAAACGGCCACCCTGGTACCAGCACGATGGAAACCTCTCATGCCCTCATCTGAAACCCCAGCCTTGCAACTGAAACGTTTGTGGGAATACCTGAACTATAAAAACATGCTTCAGATGAGAAAAAAAAAATAAAATTCAGCTCATATCTTCTGCCTGACGATTGGCAGGAGCCTTTCCTGGTGGGCCAGGGCAGACATGCTCTGCCACTGCAAATGAAAAATGACGCTACGGGGAATTTCTCGTTACGTCAGATACACTCGAGCTTGATTCAGCAGACCTTGGGCTGCTTCTCTGGGTCAGTCCCTGAAGAGGCACGGGGCCAGCCTGACACCCCTCTGCCTCTGCAGACCTAAGGCAATCTCAGAAAGCCAAAACCCTGAGCACTTTACCACTGCATTATTATTTTTTTTTTATTTTAAAAAGAAAACACAAATCAGTACCTACGCACTGCACGGTTCAAAAATTCTCAGAGCTATTTGATTTGTTAGTCTTCCATTAATTTTTATTTTCACTGCCTTATACTTCATCTGATTTTATTCAGTTATACAGTTCTGCTCAGTGAGAGGGCTGAAAAAACTCCTGCTGTTCTGCACATGCCCCTCTCCTTCTCAGGAACATTCTCTAGAATGTCCCCGATAACTTCGAGTACGGGCAAAATATTTAGAGTCATCTGCTTGAAGTTTATACTATATATTAACCTGCAGATTTTATTCTCTTACCTTTCTGCCAGGTTTCCATTAAGGTTTATGTTACTGAAACATATTGTTGCTTTAAAATTCTGCATTTAGGTACTCACACACAAATTTATAAATATAACACAAATCATCATGTTCTTCTTTTTGCCTTAAATCAGTGTAAGTATTCATGTCGCATATTTTCCCCTCCTCTTTCATATTTCCCCTTTCTCCCCCTCACATATACACACACAAGACAGAAAAAAACCCAAACCCTTCTCCACTCATGTGATGGGAACTGGACCAAGTAACCAGAAGGGATGTTTTACAGAAAATGCTCTGAGTCCTACGCTGAGGAGAACAGCAACAATCCAGCTCAGTGAAATCACCTTGGAAGACGCACGTTATGGTCAAGAAAATAGATAAGCAAGGTCAGCAAAACAACATCAATGCCATATTCTAGTTGAAGATGCGCGTACTTATGGAGACCTGTTAAGAAATGTAACAAAAATTTCCTTTGGAGGGGGAAAAGAATAGGGATAATTGAAGTCAGAAATAGGTCTTTTTTCTCTCAGCCTTATGAAAGACAGTAAAACTAGTGTAAAATCAGTGTAACTTAATTGACTTTCCAATGCTAATTTATGCTAATGGAGGTTCTGGTCCATAGTTTTCACCTGGGAACTCAATAGCAATGAGTGATGGCTCCAATTAGTCATTATAATTGTGAGTTGCTAAAGCTAATATTAGTAGAACTGCATGACATTCTGGGTATCTCCCCAAACTTTTCTGATAATAAGCACTGTTCCACACAGCTGGATCATACTGAGCTGCAAATGTGTCTCAGCTGGGTTTCGTAGTCTTTTGGGGTCATTTACGAGCACTTCCAGAGTGGTCTCCTTTATCAAAACCCAACTTTAAGTACCTTCACGCCCGGGCCCAATGGCAGACACAACCAGACAAATATTAGATGGTTGCTCCCCACATTAGACAACTGTTTAATATCCAGACATGTAGCAAAGGGCTGGCTGGATGTTTTATCTGATGGGTTCCAGGTTGGGTAACTGATATAGGACAAGTTCTTTCACTCTGCACCTGCAAACAATCAACTGTCCTTCCTTGTTGACATTTTAGTTTGGGCTTGAAGAGCGACCTCTGCCTATTAGGTACAGTCCAGACTCTCAATATTTTACACTAGAGGTCTCTGCCCTCTTGCCTCTGAGATCCTGGAACAACTTCAAGTATGTTAAAGGAATTAAAATGCTTTTAGTCCAGTAAATAAAATTAAATCGATTATCTTTATGGTATTTTCCCCTCTTGATTAGTTTGGTATGAAATTTTACATTGTCTGTAAATGTCCACGTTCTCCAGCGATGAGAATTTTGAATTAAAAATACTCAAATGTATTCACAAGACCCAAGTTAACAGCTGAGTAAGTTCAACAGACAAGTAAGTAACAGGTGGAAATGTTGGCACCTAATCCGAGGCAGGATTTCTGGGCCGGATAAATGTCTCTCGATATCTGCAGGACTCAGCAGTGAAGAAGCTGATAATGGTTTGATGACAGGCATGAGATGTAATTTGCAACCTTAGCTTCTCAGAGCTCCCTCTCCACCAGGATGGATGGGATTGTTGCTGCTGCTCTGCGCCACCGATTCGGGACGGCTGCACACCCGGCCGGCATCGCCACCCTCCCTTCTGCATAGACGGCATTTTGATGGGGTTTTCACACCAGACTTCAAAAGGGGTCCAAACTAATCACTCAAAGATGATTTCTTCATTAATTAGAATGAAGTCTTGGCCTCATTTTAAAGGAGGCTTCTTTGGAAAGGTGCTTTGTTCTAACTTGTTTACCCTTTGAAGTAAGTTCCTCACTCTGTGTCCAGAAAAATGTGTTTTCTTTTGACATGAATGGATGAAAAATGCCTGAAATGGATGTATCAACTGGATGCGTTTATGCTTTTTTTCATAGAGCCCAACATTGCCACCATCCACTAATGAAAGCAGAAACCATTGTTCAGAGAAGTTTACACCACAGAGGACAAAACAAATAGGCTAATTTTGTCCTCCACACAAGCCTGTGAAGTGAGCACATTACACATCACTACAAACTATCACAGTTTCCAAGCCACCGTCTCCACAGATAGTAACAGGCTGTCGTTTGGTGAGACACTCCGGTCTCTGCCTGGCTTTCACGAGAAAGAACCTATCCAGGGAGCTTAATTAAAGCAGGGAGAGCACAAAAAGAGAGAATCGACTTCAGCTCATTTGAAATAATTTGCTGAAGGACTTTTTTTAATTCAAGCTGCAGCAAATTTAGCTTCTCTGGTGAGCACAAACGAGCACTGCACGGAGCAGGGAAGATGGCTTGTGAGCACAGCATCGGTGTTGGGTGTCCTGTCCCATCCCACCCCATCCCACCCCGTCCCAGCCAGCGGCAGAGGCAGGTTGGGACATCGCTACAGGGAACTGGGTCGTTTGGCCTTTGGGTGCGAGCAGCCAGGTGCCCAAGCTGGAGGCAGGACCTCCCTCTCTGAAGTCAAACCCGTATCACCCTGTTCCTTCTCGACAGCAACAGCCAAAGACAGCGCTTTCTGTCCTTTGGGGACAATCACATACAACTTCAGCAAGTGCTTTAGTCTCATCCTCTGTCCTTCCCCTGTGACGAGGTTTTATAAAGGACTCCAGAACATCTCCACTTCCAAGTTACAGGATTTTCTGTTGCTGAAATAAAAATCTAAAGCTAAAACCTAAAGATAGAGCCTCAATTAATTAATCACACCTTTAGATAGGAGTTAATAACAGCTGAAAAACAGATCTTCCCAAGAAACAACCTGCTTAAGTTGGAAACTCAGGCAGCACTGGGTATCTTCTATAAAAGTTCATACCACACAGGCTACAAGAATGAGTAGGCTACATGCTTATTTTGTTTTGAGATGACGTATTAATACAAAGAATAAAATAATACTACAAAGTAAATAACAGAAATCACAATATTGATCATTTCAGTAGATCTGTTGGTTTTGCAGGGCAGAAGAATACAGCACAGAGCCTGTATTATACACGTAACTTATTTACAGCTTATTATTTAGACACTCTTTTATAAAGGAAGGAAAGAGGAGCTGGTTTCCTTCTGAGAGAGCTGTTTTGGAAACAGTTGTACTGGCTTTAGGAAAAAAAAAACGATGGGAGGATGCTCAGGGTTCTCCATATTAAGGGGAACTCTGAAATTACCTAAGGCTTTCTCTAGGGTTGTTCCATTATGTCAGAAGTATTTATATTGCCAGAAAGCTGTAAGTCAACTGTGGAAAAATGTAGCAATGAAATTCTTCGAGAAAGGACAAGAAAGAATGACAAAGTAAAGGGGAACAATAGCAGGCATCTGCCGCAAACAGCTTGATTTGGAGAAGAACAAGAATGTTCCATCTCACTGCACACGGTCATTGCAGAAGACTTTTAACCACTGTAGGCTCTGCAGAAGAGGAGGTACAACCAACTGTTAAGATTCTCCATTTTTATAGAGGATAATTTTATGTTGCTAGAAATAAAGATTTAATTTTTGTCCGCAAGGGCTTTTTCCCTGGAAAGCATTAACAATAAGAAAGGGGAAGGTTCTATTCTTAGCTTATTTTGGCAACTAATCCAATTAGCAACAGTAGTTGATTGGATAGCCAACCCACTGAAATGAACTTGCCTATAAATCTTATCTTTTAATAACTTCAGCAACTTCCTTGCATTTATTTTTACTCTCTTTTTTAGCATTCATGGTTTCCTGGTCACCTCCTAGTATTTGAGACCCTCCGTCACTCTTTTTTGATTTTCATATCTGTCTGCTGGCAATACGTGACCTTGGTGTCACCTTCTGTTTGGAACGGGGTACTTGGCAGAGTGGCAGAATGATAGCCCAGGACCTGTTGGATGGGAACCACTCCTATTCATCACTTCTCGTTCCCCATCCATTTGTATCTGCTCACCATTGTTGGTCCTCTCACTCAATATAACATTGCTGCCTCTTCCCCTTGCTTCTTCTCAGCTCCCTTCCTTCTGATATTTTTCACCCATTATTCCAAGTCCGGCCTCAATTTCTCTCCGTCTCCCTTTCCAACCTTGTGAAAACAATGATTCTCCAGTGTTGATTCTTCCTTAAAGGACGTCTACCTGCTGGGTAGTCCTTCCTGAATACTCAGACTAAACAACAAGGTGTCAGAGAGGTTTTTCTTCAACAGGCCCTCAACCAGAGATGAAACTAATTAATCAGCTGGGAGGGTTTCTCCAGGAGTGAGAGGGGGGGATGTGTCCCCCCCAGGCTACCCCGCTCCAGGTTTCAGATGGGGTGCCAGGTTCCCCAGCCTTACCACCGCTCTGCTGGGAACAAATGAATACTTGGTAAGTTTTAGGGATCGATTTCTCTAGTAGCAGCCACAGCCAAGTTTGAGAAGGTCTCTGCAGTGGATTTAAGCGTTGCAAAGCCACGGGTGTCCCATGGGCAAAGGAAAATAATTTCTAGGTTTTTCTTAAGAATGTAGATAGTTGCATGAAGGGCCCTATTTACACCCTCACCATGCACTGCCGGGTATTGTGTGATTATGGAGCTAAAACTGCTTTATTTACAAGACCATTCCTCATATAGTTGAAATGAATGATTATTTAAAGATTTTTTTCAATCAATCTCCTCATACCTTACTGATGATGTTAAAAATTGGGAAAAGGATAAGTCAGGAGCTTGAAGGAAAGAGGCTGCCTTAATTAGCTACCCTCCCCATGACACCGTAACCCTCCCCCTGCTGATAACTCCAGCCAGGTCTGATTACCCCAAAATTTTAATAGGTGACGATTAATTCTGCCTGACTCATTTTTCATGCCTGACTTGCAACCCCAGACTCCGACTTGTGCGTATTGCCACGACTGAGGTCACTGACAGCTGTGTTTTGGACGCACAAAATGCCCGTGTATGTACACTGTACATCGTGTACGCACACAGATGTGTGCACAGGCTACACAGGCTATGAAAAATCAGATCCGAGGCATCTCCCATGCAGGACTTAGAGATACACTTATCTACTTCATTATTAATTTCTCCACGCTTCAATTTCCCATTTCTAAAGCAGGGATACTTTGAGCGACAAGGACGTTGTAGAAGGGAGTCTCCGTTGCAGACCCTACACAACGGCGGCTCAGGGAGAGGTTTTGGTGGGGTTTTTATTGAGGCAAGACTTGAATACCTCTCAATAACTAAATCATGAGAGGACCACACACTGAACAATGAAGGACAAAAATACTGGATAATAACGAACGAGGTAGGGATGATGTGGGGGGAGAAATCCTGTTTCCAATTATGGAACTAAACCCCATATCCTAACGGCTGTGTGCAGGGAGTCCAACCAAAGCTCACAGGGGTTATCTTAACTTCAGCATTTTTGTTTGCTTGTTTTACTTTTGAATGCTCACATTTGCAACCTTAGAAATGTTCTTTTAATGTAATTGTTTGTATGCTACAAAGAAAAAGACAAGTGAGAAACTAGGCCCATTAGCAAATGAGGGAAAGAGTAAGATTAATGACAACTCAGAAAGAACTAGAACTGATGCTGCCTGGGGACCTGCCCCAGTTACAGCCTTAGGTGGCCAATCACCAGCACATCACCACCAGTTTAAACCCAAAAGGCAACTAAGGAACTCTACTGCAACTCTTGTAAGCTGTTGAAACCAGCCTGTGGTGTGTCAAGCAATCTATTCTTCAATTTCTATTTATCTTTTTTCTGCCAAAATTTGTATTTTGGGTGGGAGGCAGGCTGTATCGGTGCTCTTCAATACCTGAAATTCTCACTGAGAAGGTCAAATGCACCCTTAAAAACATGGGATTTCTACTTTTTGGAGGAGAAAAGTTGTATAGATAGTAAAAAAAAAAAAAAGATATGTTTAAAGCTATTAAAAGACAATGCATACAGAGTGGCTAGTACGGATATGCATGCCACATCGTGCTTTAGTACACTGAATGTGCAGCCAATAGCTGGTTTGGAATAATGAAGAAGTGTGGTGATGGAAGGAAAATTAGCACAGGGTGAAGAAGCTGGTTCTTGATGAAGGATTAAAAGAGCTAAACAGGTGTTTACTTGGCTGAGTGACAAACAAGAAGGTGTCTGCAATAAACATCTAAAAGAAGGTAAAGAAGCATTGGCTACACGGTGAGGTGAGTACGTGTACAACAGAAGGACAAAGGGAGAAAAGAAAGGAAGGAAAAATTTAGAGTTTCAGGAAAATATTCTGACAGTGAGCTGCTGGCATGTCGCCGGGGTGATAGTGGAAGTCAGGAAAGGGCTGAGGTCGATACAGGTGCTGGGATCCATCTGCAGGACCACGGGATGGCACCTCCCTTCGTCAGCTGCCATGTATTTATGGTACAACCAGAAGGCTCAGTGAGGATAAGGGTTTCACAGTTTGAATTCAGAAAAAATCTCCCAATGAAGGCAGGCCTGACATAAAATGTCCAAAAATATTACTATGATGGAGAGTCAATGAGCAAGACGAGCAGCTCATGAAGGTGGGAGAGGAGAGGGAGCAGGACGGACAGGAGAGGGCCAGCAGAAAGCACAGCAGAGCTCCAGCTCGTCCCTTGAGAAGCAGCTCTGCAAGACCTCCCATTCCTGTGGGAGCAACTCTCCTCCCATCTTCTGTTTTTCTAGAGGCCAGAGACAGAAACACATACTCCAGAATATGTACCCAGAACCACTGCTTCCAGATCAAACTCTTCTTTTGCACGCCATAGGAATAATGAGGAAGCCAGTATTCTTTCTTGGCTTATCCTCCTTTTGGCATTGATCTGCATCTTGCTACAAACAGAGTGATATGAATAAGAAGAGACAACTGAAAGAGAATAAATTAATGTTTTTAGACTTTACATCCAGGAAAAGGGATTTTCATACCTTGTACATGGGGAAGAATGCAAGAGTCTGCCCTTAAAGCGTACACTAGCTGATGATGGCTGTTGCTGTCCTGGTACAGCTGATGTGCCAAAGAGAAAGGAAAGGCAAACACTTTGTAAGAATAAATATGATGAGTAAATTGCAGGGGCTGTGAAGGCCGGGCACAACCATGAGTATTTAACAGAAGGGGAAGGCAGAGCCTGGGATGGCTCGTACGGTCAGGACAAGAGGGGGGTGAAGGTTCCCACTGCCTTCTGAGGCAGAAGAGGAAAACAGTGAGAAGAACAGAGAAGGGAGATGGCTCAAAGGCTGAGTCCCAGGACAAGAATTCGTTCCTTTAATGAAAGAAAAGAAAAAAAATAAAGAAGAATTTGTCTGTGGCTTGAAAGTGATGCATTCAAAGGCAGCTCTGCCACTGACAAGACTGACAGAGACCAGTTATGGCATCAGCAATATCCGAAACTTTTGAAGCTGATGTTAGCTTTCACTCACGTTTAGTTCAAGTTTAGTGCAAACCTTCCCAAAGAGATATTCAAAAGAGAGATTGAGGTGTACATCTGCAGAGAAAAGCAAGCCAGGAGGTGACAGACAGCAGTAAATCACTTCAAAGGTGATAGCTGTCGCTCTTTGGGTGAAGGAGAGACCACAGACCAAACGGGGAAACCAGGACCAAACCCAAATGAAGCTTTATGGACAGGAAGGAATAAAGGAGAAGAGTCAGCACAGCACGGAAGACAAAACACCAAAGACTAAGGAAGGAAAAGATCACTCAAAAAAGCCTATGACTGACCAGGACAGAACCGAAAGAAGTCAGATGACCATGGTGGTAGAAAGTCAAAAGACTTCTAAAAAGTTGAGTGGAACAAAGATAACAAAATGAAGAGTGAAGGAAGAGAAGGGATGGCAAAATACCAAAGCACAGGTAGGCTGGGAAGACAAAGAAATGGAGAATGAGGGAATGTGGACGAAGACAAGGTCAGACGGGGCCACGTGTGGAGCAGAGGCCCCTGGAGTCAGCAGGTTCTTTATAAGAGCTTTTAAAAAGTGCATTAAAACCTTTAAGAAAGGTGGGGAAGGAAGGAGGGAGGGAATATAGTTGAAAAAAATTAATGCAAGAAACTGTAAGAAGCACAAGAAAACAAGTGTAAGGAATAAATAAATAGGGATTTAGCTCAGCTCCAGCACCACTGGAGGAACAGGACCAAGAGGAAGAGGCCTGGGCAGACATCAGTAAGATCCCTTTTTCCCCCTCCAGCACGACTGCACTTATCGTACTATCAGCAATGTAATTTCTTATGATACATATAACTAGGTAATGCAGCAAAATATGATTTGAGGACTGGATTGAATATTGAGATTTCTAATTGCAGTATACTTAGGCTTGGAATAATAGCAATCAGAATATTTCCATGCTCCCATAACTTCCTTCAGACAGCACTGCACAGGAGTTTCACAGCCCCTGGTTCAGCTTCCTCCCTTGTTGTCTTCTCTCCTGAACCCCATCAGGATCCCCCTCTGCTCCGTCGCAGAAGCTGCTGCAGATCTGACTGCCACTTAAGGACCAGTTGGTCTAGCTCATTTTAAAGATAAAACAGGCTTTTGAGGCACTTATTTGTCACATTTGGGGCTTACTTCCACAGCACTAACGATCTGAAATTTCCTACCACACGTGGTAAAAAAATCATTGTAAATAAAGAACATGAACTCATATGAAAATAAATATAAATGATTGTGCCTCACTTAGCAAAACAGTGGTGCAAATCACAGGTTTTTGAATGTTATATTCTTCCCCTGTTAAGATGTTTGGGTTTTTTTAATTTTTTTTTTTTTTTTTTTTTTACAAAACTCATATAAAGAAAATCCCTCCTTCTCGGAGGGCTGCCCTACATTGCCCTAATTTCCATGCATGCCACCCTGATGACTTCACTCCCTCCCTCCAGTTGAGACTCAATAGGTGTAACTAAAAGCAGAGCTGCCCCCCAGTAGAACTGACACAGCCCTAAGCCAGGCAGGGCCCGCAGCCCCCGCCCCCCGTTAGCCACGTGTAACGAGCAGCCCTTCAACTTTGGGGAGCAATTAAACAGAGCTGGCGCGTTCCAGCTCCCACCTACAGCCAAGGCAACACCCCAGCACACTTAGCCCAGGCCTTTTTTTTTTTCAATTTCAGTATGTTCAGTGTACCAATAATGCTCTGATGCATTTCACTCTTGACTGGATACAGTGAGATTGCTAATCAGGATTACTTGATTCAGTCAACACTGATTTCAATAAAAAGACAAAAAAAATTATCATAAATATAGAGAAAGTGCTGGCGGCGGTGACAGGTGATTAAAATCTCATTCACTTGGAATCAGCCTGATTCATGGTAGTCGAATAGAGGAAGTCTTCATATCAGCAGCAGATGATTATTATCTCACTCACTCCAAGTCACTTCTGATTGCACATGCACACACAAATTGGCACAAAGTAGATTCATGAACAACAAATCATCATGCAGGGGTCTGACCTCCTTAAAATGAGGCTTTGTATAATAATTCTTCAGAAACAAGCAGATATAGGGTGGATAATGCTAATTTACAGAGTAGGCATAAGCAAGCGAGCTTGCATTAAACATTCAGAATGGAGAGGAAGTAAGTGGACAACAATAACTTCTCAGTATTAAGCTGAAATACTTAAGATTAATTGATTTGAAGTGCTATTTTCGTCTGTTTAAAAACAATTCCAATCATCAAAAAGAAGGAAGTTTTCAAAGTGCGGCATCAAAGAAACAGATTCAATCACCAGGATTTCCCTACGTTTTAAATAAAAAAGTAAAACTTCTCTGAAACATGGTTTTTCAGCTGTGAGCATCTACCCGGCAATACTCTGAGTGCCCTTCAACACGAGGACGGGTAAATTCAGCGCACCGGTGCATTTTTCCCCTCTCAATTTCTTCATCCAAACCTTAAGTGTTGACTAAAGAGCAAAACGTTGGCCATCTAACGTGAACCCTGAACTCGTGCCCCACACACAGACTGGCGCGGTTTCACGAGACTTCCAGCCTCTTCCCGTGAGAGATCTGAAACAAAAGGAGTTGGGAGACGGGAACCCTCCATCCCACTCGCTGCTAGTTCTGCAGCACTACTGCTTTACTAACACCATTTTTTTTACATAAGCAGTAGTTTTTCAAAGCAATGAATCCCAGAGGCATACACTGCCTGCCCACAGAAACAAGCGTAGTGCAGGCAACGCAAAGGTTCCCTTCCTTCAGCCGTCTCAGAGGGGTGGCATCATGATCCCCACGAGTTTCTGGGGACACGTAATGCTAGCACATCCCCGGGACCTCCAGCTCTTCTTACACGGCTTGAACCAGGAGCCGTACCTACCCACACCACTACTGTGTCCTGTGAACGATAACGTGTTAGGTGGAGAACTGGCATGCAAACGTTAGAGCCCTTCTCTTCAGAAGACACAAAGAGTGAACCCTCTCCCACTTTACCAAAGAACTCAAGCCATGCAGCGGAAAGCTCACGACCGCCTTAAAAATACGACCAACTTATTCAGTAAAACAGTATAATGTCCTGCCACCCTTAATTGAGAATAACTATAGACAGGTATATCTTAACTGCTCATGCTAAGCACCCGTAAAATATTCAAAAAGTGAATTAATATCGCAAACAATGAATTAGTACGGTCTCCCCTGCCTCTACATAAGGTAGAGTCTCCTCTCGCAGCTGCACAATGACAGCAAGTGTTGGACAGAAAAGCTTATGCAGGATGAAGTTAAACAATTACATGTTTTACTGCTAGTTTGAAAGATTTTTTTAGATTGACAGGGCAATCAAACCCAGTAGCAGTGCCAGTGTCAAAGTGCAAGTCAATATCTTAGTTAGATGTTGTCTAATAGAAATGAGTAACAGCAGTTGAAGGCAAGGGAAGACTCACTTGAATCCAAGGATCTGGCTTGTGTTCCAAGCAATTAAAGACTGTTGAATCAATGTGGGGGGAAAGCAAGGCGAGATGTTATTTAGTATGACCATGGCTCATAAAACCAACCTGTTGAAGGACGGAGAAAGGGAGAACTTTGGGGTGGTAACCAGTAAAAAGCCCGTTTGGGTCATCTGGCTTCTGTCAGGCTGACAGAGCAGGAGCTGGGGAGGGAAGGAAGTGACCCAGTAGTCCTAACACCGAGGGGAGATAATGCTCAATTCCCTGCAGTGTCTGCATCTGATAACCCAATTATCCCCAGTCTATTTTTTCAAAAGTCTCTTTGAACCTGTGACCCACCACAAACAAAATGTATTTGTGTTGTTCTTAACTGCTAAACTCTGAAACAACAAAGGACTCGGGGAATAGTTGCCAACTTGTGTCTTTCTTTAAGGTTACAACAATTATACTTAAATCAACCCGGCGTATTATTTTTAAATGTGGTGGTTTTTAATCTGAAAAAAAAAAAAAAAGTCAAATGGTGAAAGTAATTAAAATACACTGTTTGGGATTAAAAACCTTCTTACTCAGCCAGTAGTAATACGCGAAGCCAGGAAAAACTCTGCGAGAGTATTTAACATAAGTTAAAAGTGACACTGTTTGCTGTTACACAGCAAATGTCAGCCCAGCTGCTCTTTTTATTTATTAAATAGCACTTTTATTTTGGACAAACACATCTACTCTGCTAACTGCTTCCTGCTAGAATTTATTCCAGTAGTACATATATATATTTTTCAACAACATTTTGTTCTGGAAGTGATAGTTTCTGCCAGGAAAAAAGTTCCAGCCCCTTACTAAAAAGCAGTGCTTCTGCGAGGCTGCTCTTACTGCAGCAATTAACAGACACCCTGACATTTATTCATCTGGTTTTGTATCGCCTGCTTTGTCTTTCTTAACTATGAACTGGGTTATCTACGTTTTTGTGTACATCGTGCTGTCATCTGGAGGAACACGCGGGTATTAAGGAGCAGCATACATAGAATTTATACCTGCAGTTAATTAAGGCTGTGATTATTTGGGAGCTGAAATGATGTCATGCCAAAACAGAAGCATCTTTCCACAATCAGAACCCAGGAGAGTCAAGTAATCTGAAAATTATACTGCAGGAATCATAGGTAATCAGTAGGCTAGTTTATCACAACAGGGCGAATTAAGGCAGTTGATTTTCTGACTAGAAGCTCTCCTGAAATCGCAGGAAAAGGCAATGGAAAAGGCCAGGTTGAGCCCGTGGTGCATCG
Organism: Calidris pygmaea; assembly: GCA_003697955.1. Classification (NCBI taxonomy): domain Eukaryota; kingdom Metazoa; phylum Chordata; class Aves; order Charadriiformes; family Scolopacidae; genus Calidris; species Calidris pygmaea. The sequence goes on along the minus strand of QJSC01021201.1, from coordinate 1,366,989 downwards.
TGGCAGAAAGAGAAGGAGGAGGCCATCACCGCTTCCCGTCTCCTGTGCCAAAATTATCCTGAAGTTTAAATTTTACCAAAAAGGGGATATTTTAACGTTAGTTGGGCACACATATTACTTAGTGTAAATTATATTGAAAAAAAAAACCAAATGTCTGCACTTCATTTCACTAAACACGCATCCATGGAATGACCCGCACAAACATGCGAGCACACAAAATAAAATTTTATATTACCTTCAGAAGCCGGATCAATTGTTAATTCTACCATATGTTCAAGCATATTCTGTTACATTACTGTCTTTAGAAAAGCTCGCGGAATAGGAGGGAATGTGTGAAAACATGCATGCTGTGCCAGTAAGTAGTTATTTTATGTTTGTAATTTTAGTTTTACTGACTTTGGGCCTAATCCAGTAGGGAGAGCCACGGCAAGGCTAAGCTCATGCTCCTTCATTAGCGCCGCCGGGAAGCACTTTGGGGTTACGCGGGCCGTTTGGCGTGGAGGAAATCCAACCTTCGCCGCCGGGACCTGATCTCCCGGGGGGACAGCGGGTGACTGGCAGCTCGAGGGCGAGGGGAAGGATGGTCGGACACACAGGTCTCTTGGGGTCCGTTGGTGGCCTCCCCACACCCTCCTAAACACACACCTCCACTCAGAGCAGATGCTCAGCCACGACCCAAGCAAGCTCCAACAACAACATTCAGCAGCCACCACCAGAGGAGACCCCAAGTGATGCCTCCAAGGGTTACATCAATGTACAATAAAATTGTATTAGTGCTTTAGTGGTCCGTTTGTTGAAGGGGCACAAGATAACCAGATGCAGGAGTGATCCTACACACGCATGTAGGAGCCCATGCCATGGATGTCCATAAGCTCCTCTTCCTCATCAGCTGGGGACAGTCAACCCGGCCACCTAGCAAGGAAGAGACCACCCTAGCACTGCCCACTGCCCTGCCCAGAGCTACCCCCAACATTTTGCCCCCACTGGGGTCTCCTGTGCACCGAGCTGCTCTACAGCAGAAGCTGCACTCCCAGCTTCTTCTCCAGGAGACGCTTCATGTCCCAACAGGCTGAAGACCTGTCCATACCCCAGCCACATCTGATGAGCCTAGCACATGGTGCAGGAAAAGTGAGTTGGCCACCGCAAAACCCTCTTCACCTCCAGGAAAGCCAATTGTGGACACTTCAACACAACAGAGTTGAGGACAGACTCTTTAGCAGGGCCTGTTGCAAGAGGACAAGGGGTAATGGTTTTAAACTAGAAGAGGGAAGATTTAGACTGGATAGACGGAAGAAATTTTTGGCGCTGAGGATGGTGAGACACTGGCCCAGGTTGTCCAGAGAGGTGGTAGGTGCCCCATCTCTGGAAATATTCCAGGCCGGTTGGACAGGGCTCTGAGCAACCTGGTCTAGTGGGAGGTGTCTCTGCCCAGGGTGGGGGGGTTGGAACTTGATGGCCTCTAAAGGTCCCTTCCAACCCACACCATTCCATGATTCTATGATTCTGTAATGAATACTTAGAAGTGATCAAGGAGAACACGAGATTTCACAGCGACGCAGGAGCAGTGGGCTGGCCCTAGATCATGTGAAGGTATCGTGTTGAAAAAGCTACAAGAGGCTCTCAAATAGTTTGAAAATGGTAGGCAAGGTAATTACTTTTCCTTTCCACCATGGTTCGGCATGCTAGGGAGCTGATCTGCATAGGAAGGACAGCAGGGAAGCCCACGTGAGCACGGCTGGCTGCATCATCCCATAGACCTCCACGGGCAGGAACGGTGGAAGTCACACTTAGATCACTTCCCGGACAGCAGAAAACTTGCATCCACAAAAGCAAAATAGCAGGTAATGAGATCAAAAGATGACTAAATGTGTGACATCTCCAATACCTTAACTCTTTCTGGGCTCTGGTCAAGCACAGCTGGTTACGTGGCCACGTTCCTGTATCCTGGGCTTAAAAAATGTAGTAAGAACAGTAGAAAAACTACTGTCTTCACAGTTGCATTTATTTTTCTGTCTGTCGTAGAAAGCTGGATTTCCATAAGCAAATATGACTCTTATGCATAAAGAATGACATCACACGCATCTCAGATTGTCACTTTCTGTCACGTAAACCAGCTCGGAGCTGCTGCTCCAAGAGGCGTTCACACCCAGGCAGCCAAGGCAGAGCGAACCCAACTCTCCACGGAGCTCCGCTGCTCCTACCGCC
>QJSC01021201.1:1352284-1359784 GCA_003697955.1 Calidris pygmaea | reverse complement strand
AGACAGCTACAAATCAAAGAAGGTAAAATTGCCAATGGATTTCTGGAAGTACTTTAAGCAGGAAGCTCCCGGAACAAAACCACAGTTATTCAGGATTAGAGGGGGGGGGGAAAAAAAAAAAAAAAAAAAAAGTGGTTTTTTTCCCATCTCTAGAGTTGTTTATGGCATTTTTCACAGAGACCAGGCAATACCCAAGTCGGGACATCTCCCCAGGTCTAACAGCAGTCTCCAATGGAAAGAAGCAGTTTTGTTGGTGGGTTTTCCTGCCGTCGACTGGCCCTCACCCCTGCGAGTCCGGTGGCCGCCAAACACCCAGCCCCTGCCCGCCCTGGGAGACAGCGGGGAGCTGGGGCAGGGCCCCCAAATCGCTCCCCGCATCCCTCCGTACCCGCCGCTCCCCTCGGCAGGCGTTTGTCTCCAACAGGCCCAGCCTCTGCCCGCTCTCCCCGCGACAGACAGGTACGGCTGTAGCTCAATAACCCTGCTGGGCTCAGCTCCAGGCAGCCCGCTGCCCACTGCATCCCCCGAACCGCAGAGGAACTGCACAAACAGAAAGAGGAAATCCTAATCAAATTTGGATTGGTGAAGAGCATTCCTGACAATCCACACAATACCAAGACCAATTCAATTTTATTGCTTGTTATTCAAAAGAAAGGGCACTCACATCTATCCTTTGTGTATTAATAACCACACTCAAACTAGAGGACTGTGATTTTTTTTCGGCTGGGGGGGCGGAGGGGGGTTGATAGGTCTTGTTGTTTGCTTTACAGCTAAAGCGAATGTTCTGCGCAGCCACGGCCCCGGGAAGCAAAACCAAGCGCTTGTTTAAGATTTTCAGTCGTGAATTCACCTTCCAAAGGAGAGCGCCGCGTTCTTACACCGTCAAATTAACTTCTTCCAGCGCACGTGTCACAGTAAAATGAATTTATCCTGAAAGCCAGGCTGGAGTTTTGCTTTTTAGTAACTCCTTTGGCTTTTGGAGGAATTTTGATATTTTGATATTCTTTAATTTTTTTTTTTTAATTATTTTTTTTTTCCCCAGAAACTTTTGCGAAGTGCAGTGGGAGTTTCACGTGGAAGTCCTTGTTTGTGTTCCTACTTTCCCAAAGCCTGCTTAAACACCGCGGGAGGATTAGGCCAGGTTTCTTTATTTCCTCTCCTACTATTTCTTTATCATTAAGGCCGAGGAGTTTTTTTAGCCAGCAGAAGCCCGCTAATCGCTTGCCCCAGCCCCCAATGGCTTTGTTTCTGTCAAAATAGCTCCTTTCAGCGGCAGCGCGGAGCGAGCTGTCTGGGCAAATGAACTGCTCTTTCTCACCAGATGTGTAACCGTGTTTCGTCTTTCACGAGAGACAAGCTGGAGCCGACTCCTTCCGCTCGCTGGGCCTATGCTACATGTCTTACAACAACACGAATGTAAGCCCCTTCCTTTCCACACATGTTAAACTCATTTCCTAGTGAATTATTGGGAAAACACGGCGCTATCCTCGCCGCTGCGCTCAGATGCTGCAGTTTACTCCCTGCACTTCTGGCACCGCCGCCATGCGATGATGGGCTCTCTATAATTTTCTGGCTGTGAAACTTTTGCTGAAAGTATCACAGATTTCCCCCCCCCCCCTTTTTTTTTTTTAATTTGCCTCCAGTCTCGACACACCAGAATCTCCAAGCCCTGCGGAACACATACCTTTCCTTTCTACCTAACAAATGCTATTTACACTCTGGATTTTTTCCATCTCGGAGAAATAAGGAGAGCTTGTTCAACAACAAAATAAAACCCCTAGAACTGAGCCAGCCATATTCTGTTTCAGCTGAGCTGGTATACCAAGGAACTCGCAAGTTTTCTTCGGCTTAAAATGTTAATGAACCAAAACAGTTAACAGAAAAGCCAAATCACTGAATCTCATAAAATCCAGAGTACCCCTCAGCCTGTAAAATTCCCCAGCTTCAGGTTTTTTTGGTTTTTTGTTGTTTTTTTTTTGAAAGCGCAGTTACATCTTTATTTTAACGGGGTCTTAATAATGCCAATAGAACCTCCTATTAGATACAGTTGCGGCCACAAACATTTTTGCCAGATTTGCTGCTCAGATAAACAAACACGAGGAGCCTGTCGGCGGCAGCTCCTCCCCACCACACGGCCCTCCTTCTCCCGGGGACGCCAAGCGCAGGTTGAGCCCCCCCGTGTCCCCTGCCCCTCGCCCCACGGGTCAATCACCCCCCTGGCATCCCCGGTGACAATTTCCATCGCTCCCAGCCTGGAATTTCCACCTCCTCCAGCCCGGCAAAGCGCTCCCTCGGCCCTGCCAGGGCTGCTCCTGCCCCCCGAATACCCCTACCTTAGAAAAAGGAGCCTTGTTAAACCCATTCCTACCACTTTGTGTTTCACAGGTTGTTTTTTTTCATTATCTGCTGTCTGAGAGTAATTATTTACTTCCTGGAAGCTCACGTACCAGAACTCTGAGTTTGAAAGATTTTTCCATAACCTAATCCAATTCATCAAAGGCATCCTAACAAAATTACAGGCTCTGGCAGTATCTTTGCTTTTCACCTGATAAGGCTGCAACAGAAGCCCGGGATGGTTTGTATCAGGGTACCTCCTGGAGTATAGTTTTTGACAGCTTTGCTTAAATCCCTTCCCCCTCTTTTCCTTTCGCACAAAAAGCACGCGATTTCATGACTCCCCCCCCCCCCCCCACGGCCGTGCCAGGCTTCGGGCCCCGGACACACCAGGGGGCACCAGGCAGGGCAGGGGGGAGGCGGCGCGGGAGCCTCCTCCGGCACCTTTGGGGGTGTCTTGAGAACAACGGTCCTGGGGGAGGACGGGAGCCCCTTCCCCCCCCGGCAGCCCAGGTACTGCCCGGACTCCACTCTCTGGGGGCTGGGCACCCAGGAAGGGCAGGGATCAGGAAGGAGCCACGTCAAGGCTGCCACTTCCCTGACCCGAGGGAAAAAGAAGGGAAAAGAGAGAAGGAAGCGCCCACAAAGTCCCGTTTCCGGGGCGGCGGTGGTCTCGGTGCTGCTCAATTACGGGGGTCGCTTTGATTTGCCATTTTCTGCTCTCGGGTAGGTGTATGTTGGAACAGCCAGCGTGTGCCCGGCGCGGGCTCCTCTCCTCTCCCTGGCACTGGTGGCTTTTAAGAGCCGAGGGGTGTTGGTACCTGCGCGCCTCAAACCCCGCTGCCCCCCTCCGCACACACCTCCCTGCCAGCTGTACCCGCTAATCTACAATGCACCACGTTCTTAAGGGGGAAATAATAATAATAACAATTAAAAAAAAAAAAAAAAAAAAAATCGATGTCATGTTTCTGATAGAAATTTTTTAAAGAACTGGTTGCCCAGGAAAGTCGTAATGTTTTAGTGTCCTCTGAACCGGGTAGCACCAACAGCACAATGAAAGCGAAAGAGCGGCGGAGCTATTTCAGGGGCTGTTCTTCCAGTAGTTGGGTGCACATCTTAAAGAAAAATAAGGATTTTTTTTTTTTTTTTTTTTTTAAAAAATGACACCAAACTGGTCTGTTTTCATCGCATTATGCAGATGAAATGACAAGTTGTCATTTAAGAAGTTAATAAACAGTCACCATTTTGCAGGTTATCCAAATGCTACTGAATAGAAAACCTTGGATCCCTAAATGATGTGTAATTAAAATTATTTAAAAAATCCTCCTTGACAGGCCAGGGCTTAGCCAAAATGTAAATGACATTAAAGAAGACAATGAATTTAATTTTATTTAATGTCCCTTTTTGCAGATCCTCATTTACATAGCATTTTTAACAAAAGCGTTGACCTTATAAATGCTGGCATTTGTACAGCTTCTGCAGAGTTGGATTTAATCATGCTTTCGCAAAGCCATAAGGGAAAAAGCTTTAAGTTCTCTGGTTGGATATGGAGTAGGAATAAAAACATTGGGACTGGTCAAATGTTTATCCTCCTTGCTTCTGAAAACAACCTGACAAGAAGATGTAAAGGTCTAGGGAATAACCCATTGCTGTTTGTAAGGCTTGGTAATAATCATACATAATCGTTTGGAAATATAGCTAATAAAAAATATAATGAGTGTTCAGCAAAATCGGCATTAGGCCCAAATTACATGATATTAATACTTGAACAGGTGCAGAAAGGCGCTTTAAATGAGGTAAATGAATAAAATGTCCCAGAGCACAACTGTGTGCACTGACAAAAAGTCAATCACATGAATAATTCAGCGGCCGGGACTGCCAGCAAAGGTCAGCGGCTCTCACCTTTGTGACGGGAAGTGAAAGGAAACGCTGCTGACGAAAAAAAAAAAACCCATCGCCCTCCAGCCGCCGCCACAACCCCGCCGAAGGTGTAAACTCGGAGTAGGATGGAATTAAAGCCGGGCACCGGCAAGCCGGTGGGAAGAAAAAAAAAAAAAGAAAGAAAAAAAAAATTAAAAAAACCCCCTAAAACCCAGCGTGAACAGTCGACTCGTTTAGGGAAAATAATCTGAAATTACAGCCAGGGAAAGGTTAAAGGGGGTGGCTACCAGCAATGTCAATTATCTACAAAATCTGAGGTCAGTCGAAAAGTATTTTAAGAGCCTACGGGATTGAAATTTTGTAACAGCTGTTAAATATGACAAAACTTTTTATTCCCCCAAACTAAAGCTATTCCAAACTCCGTATGAAAGAAATGGGATAAACAGATGTCTGGCTCCCATACAGGAAAGTAGGACACACTTGGAATGATAAGTCTCCTAAACTCTATAGAATAATGCCAGATTTATTGGGGAGGGGGGTATTTACTACCCACGGAGATGCCAACTAGCAGTAGGACTGTGATGGTACCATCTGGAAACCCGCTGCCGAGCGCGGGAGCGGGGATGCACTGCGAGAGCATCCAAGACCTGCCGGCGAGGGACCGGGATGCCACGGCCCCGGCCACCTTCCCGGCATCAACAGTTGGGGACACCCAACCCTCCGGGCACGTGCCAGCCCCGGGGAAGCGAGGGGAAGGGCAGGGCAGGGCGAGCGGAGAGGAGCGGGTGGTGGCAGGGATTTCCATACCTTCCCCACCCCGTGCACGACGGTGGCACGGAGGAATTATTTCAGCGTGGAGTGTGGTTTTGGTTTAGCAGTTCCAGCGGCATCCTGTAATCATTTACAGCCCTTGGAATGTATGGGTGAAATAGGAGAGATTTATCTGTTCATAGTTGTGATATGTAGACAATGGGTGTTCCTAATGAGGAACATCTGCTTTTGTGTTTTCCCAGAAAACATTATTCCACTATGAAAATGATACTCCCATCCTTTTCAGCAACACCGCAAAGAAAATATGGGCCTTTTCCTTTCTTTTATTTGCTTTTCTTTGGGTCAATCTAATTTCCCAGGGACACTTTTTCTGTGGCATCTTTTTTACTGACTGCGCTGCAATTTATGGTGGGTTTGTTCTTTAATACGTGAGTTACTGTGCTGTATGAATAGCCCCGATATGCCGGGAGATACTTAAATGTACACAGCAATAAAAGTGTACACACTCAGCCACGCTCCGTGAGAAACATCCAGTCGGCGTAAATAAAAATTCTCAGTGAATTAAAAGGTCGCGGAGGCAGGAGACACAGCGAGATGCTGCCAAGGCCTCTGGTTTTGTTTTTGCATTTAAAGCCCACTGCAGGATGCAAACGTATAATTTACCTCAGATTATTTAAAATATCTTAATTACTAACAAATTATTATTCCTGAGGTGCATAAGGTTTTTTTTTTAATTATTATTATTCCTTTTTTTATTTTCCCCAGGTGTGATAAACGATTCAGAGGATCACAGAGACTCCTAGTGTGGGCTGGAACAAACGGGTGGCCATAGATCTCAATTCAGGATTGAATTATTGGTTTGTATCCTGAGGACAAATATGCCTTATCTGGTCAAAAGCTGCTAAATGTATCCAAAGCACAAAAGGATCTAGTGAAGCATATTGTATATAATTCTTTTTTTTTTTTTTTTTCAAGCCAACTAACCACAGGGTAACACTTCTGATGGGAAACTGAAAATTGACCCACGCATCTGAGGGGGAAACGCTGTTCTGGGATGCTCGAGAGGAAACACAAACCCGAAACTCAACACCGACAACAAATTTAGGTAACAAACTATTAACACGCGGATGGAGGAAGCGCAAATAGCAAGGGTTTAAAACCCACGTCAGTTGTTTGGGAGGACTCTTGCTCCTGCAGAGCCTTTTCAGGTCCCTGCTTCCCTTCCACACCTGCAGCAATTTGCTCCCACAGCTTCCCAGAGGCGCATCTTGCGAGGAAGAGTGTGGGTCCGGCCTCCTCCCCGAGCCCTCTGCACCCAAACCCTCCCGCTGCCCCCACACCATCGCTGACAACTCTCTTTAGGAGGCTGAAGCACACACCGTCCTCATAAAAACCCAATCTTGAAAAATTCCTAATGTGGAAGGTGATTAAAATTCCTATAAAATTGTCATATCTTTAAATTTAGAAGCACAGCAGATTTTTCATCAATAATTAAGATCTCTAAAGCATTTATGCTAGGCATAAATGGAGTTTCAATCTTCCTTATTCAAATAAACATGATAAACCCATTAACCAAATGTTTTCTGATTTTTTATATCTTCTCATGCTTCTGGAATATCAAATTATAACACACTTCCCATAGTTTGGGGAAGGTATAAAGGCGCTCGTATCGTATAGCTTCTTTCCATTTTGCCAGGACCCCCCTTCCCAGAACCGCTGTCATTTATCCCCCAGCAATTGCAGGACATTATTACGTATATACCATTATAATCCCTAATCATTGGAAACCGGCATGTGTGCTGCGTTTCACCGTGCGGCCGGACCAGAATCATAAACTCCTTGTGCATTTTTCAGGGTACATTCAATAGGCACGAAATGATGGCTCTGAACATAGCTCTAAATTAAAGTCCGACCGAGCACATAATAGCAAAATATTATTCTAATTTTCATTCCCGGTTAATTTTCATCGCGTTCTGCTGCAGTCACACTTTAATGCAATTCGCCACTTACATCTGCAAAAGTCACACATCTCTGGAAAACTCCGAACAATGAGCATGCCCACAATCCAAGAACAAAACCTGCGCCACGCTGCCTCCCGCTCGCTGCGCCGCCAAGATTCCTCCACTTCCAAACATATTTTTTTTAGCCGATAAAGCAGAAATAAATTCAGCTGGCAAGGCAACAGCCCAGCGCTGTATGATTTCCATAGCTAAAACACTGAAGGCAAATATAATTATATTGATTTTTTTTTTTTTTTTTTTTTTTTGCACTTGGAGTTGTATAAAGTGGTGAACTTGTTCTCGATCGCCTGACACCATCCCAGAGTGATGGCAACAACTGGTCAGCCCTATTTGATTACTAATAAGAGAGATGTCCCTTCTGTCAGATACCGCGCATTCCCCGCTAAGCAAACAGCTATTCCAGCTAGTTAAACATTAGCATTGCTCTCCACTGGTGGTGCATATTTCTTTAGGCTTAACTCGGGGGCTTCTCCAGGTTTAATTTTTCAGTCAC
>QJSC01021201.1:1344784-1347284 GCA_003697955.1 Calidris pygmaea | reverse complement strand
TCCCTCCCGGCCCTGGCCCGGGCACCGCGAAGTTAGAGAAACACCGGTAGGTGCGGGCAGGCTGCGCCTCGGCCCGCGGTGCGAACGCCCGGCAGAGCGGCGGGATGGATTGCATTTCCATCTCGGGTATCTCATTTCCAGAACACTCTTATTCCNAAAAAAAAAAACAAAAAAACAAAAAAACAACCAAAAGTTGCTAAAATCCAGGGCTGGTGAGTAGCTGTGTCTCTAATTGCTGCGGTGCGGGGCTGATAACACGTAGTTATCATCGGAAAAGTTGACCAAGACAGGTTAAATAATTTAATAAGGAACCGCTTGTAATTATGTTATTTACAAGGTATGACAGAGGTTTGAGGAAGAAACAGAAGCTGCTCTCAGGGAAACGGGCGGGTTTGGGTGACCCCTGGAGCACGGAGTTTGAATTATGGAGATGGGGGGCTGAGAGGTGAACCTGGACTAGAGGAGAACAAGATGACTTTTCACCTCAGCACATTTAACTTTTAAATCCAAATAAACGTCTCGCGTTACTCGATCGTGGCGTTATAAAAGAACAGGGCTGAGCCCGGCCGGGCTGGGGGTGCCCGAGGAGGAGGCTCCCTCTGCCCTTTTCTCACCCGGGAAAAATATCGCCACACACACAAAAAAAAAAAAGTTACAAAGGGGGAACGTGCATTTAAAAATAAATCTGGGCAACTTGAGGGATTTATTTTTTTTTCTTTCCTCTCTGCCTTGCTAAATTAATTATATCAAACATCTGTTCCCATGACGCCGTACCGAATGCCACACACACCAGCTCCCGATGCCAACGCTTCCTCCGACAGCAACAACACACCTTTAGCGCTTTAGAAATTAGCCCCCGATAACAGCCACCTGGACGGCTCGCTCAGGTAAATGAGAAGTAGGTGCCGTCCATCGCTCTAATTAGCCCCCCCCGCCCCCCCAAGCCAGGGCAAAACGCAAACTGAGCCACTCGCGGGTTAAGAAAAGCGTGAACTTTCTCACCTGCTTGGTCATGGAGTCTATTAGGCGGACGTACAGGTCCTGCTCCGTCCTAACGCCTGGGGAGGGAAAGCAGAGACAGATTCCCGTCAGGATGCGAGCAGCGAACGCCCCGGCGGGAGCGGGAGGTCGGGCCGGGAGGTGCGGGGAGCGGCACCGCGCCGGGCTCCGGGACGGGATGGAGAATGATACGAATTAAAAATTATAATAAAATTAATAATAATAATTTAAAAAAAAAAAAAGCCAGAAACGGCCTCGTGACAGAGCTCTCGCCCGCTCCTGCAGCTGGCGCTTGGGGGGCCGTGCCCCGGACAGCCCCCCCCGGGCCGGTGTGCGGCCGGAGCCAGGGCCGGGGGAGCGGGGGCGGTGGGGGCGGACAGACCCCGCGGGAACCCGGCCCGGGCTCCGCTCTGCCAGCTCCCGGCGCCCACCCCGGCCCCATAATTACCATTAATTCGCAAAAGTGAAAAAAGTCACTTAAAAGTGCTGTTCTGCTGGAGCAGCTATCGATCCCCTTTTTTACTTTCCACTTCAAGACCGACCGGTTAATCATGTGAAGTGCCATCGACTTATTGATCCGTTATGTTTTGTTTTCCTGATATGCCAAGGAAAGAGCCGTGTTTACACGCGTGTAATTTTAATCTCAAAATCTTTATATCCTTTTCCAAAAGGCCTCGAAAAGAAAGTAAGACTTTTCCGCGGCACACGGGCGCTCAAAAACGAGGTAACGACAACTTACCGTTGCTATACAATAACTGAAGTTTATAATGAATCCCATTGTTAGTTTTTTCATTGTTTGGCTCCTGCAAGTAACGATAAATAATTACATTTAGCATGAAAAATATCTCCCTCCTCCTGACGTACGTTTTTCTCGCCCCTGAAGCGGCTGGGAAGGAGGAGTTGGCGGCGACGGAGCGCCCTGCGCGGAGCGGGGCTCACGGCGGTATCTCGGGGCAGACGCGGCACCTTTCCCCGCTTTCCCCGCGGTACGCGGAGTCGGGGCCGCGGCGAGAAGTTTGGAAACGCGGGACCTGCGCGGAGCGGCCGCGAGAACGGGGGGGACCCGCACGTGGTCTGGGCGCCCCTGGAGCCCCGTTATAGGGCTTGCCGGGCTCGGGAATTCGCTTTCGTCAATTAAATCACACTGAAACGGTTTCCCCCCACCCCGAAAAAAAAAATAAAACTAAGCCCAATCCGCTCCGAGGCAGACTTACTTTCTCTTTCTCCACAAAGTCCACAAAAGCTGTTCTCTCAATCTCCACCGGCTGCCCCTGCCTGTCGTACAGAGCTAAGACGAAGTGGAAAAAATTGGATTTTCTGAGATTGGAAGGCGGCTGTTTCTCGAAATGTGCCCGAGCCAGCCCCACGCCGCTGCGGGAGAAAACAAGACAAGGCGTGGGTGAGAGCGGCGGGGAAGGGGCGCGCAGGCTCCGCGGCCGCGGGGGGACGCGGGGAGCGCGGAGCGGCGCGGAGCGGGGAGGCTGTAAGTGATACGGGGCGG
>QJSC01021201.1:1299392-1343288 GCA_003697955.1 Calidris pygmaea | reverse complement strand
AAAATAAAAAAAAAAAATTAAAAAAAAAAAAAGAAAAAAAAGAAAGAAAGAAAAAAGATGTGTTAGAAAGCAATCTATTTTGCTGGTGTTGGGGGTTAATGACTATTGCCAAAGATAAGTGAATTATCAAAGCTGTTGCTCTACCCGATCTCAAAATCCATTACATTGCTGGCCGTCTAATTAAATACGTAAGTATAATAAAATCATATTTTATGACTATTTGAGGGTAATGAGATTAGTCTTTAGAAGCGATCGCCACATATTAAAGATGCCACTGTCTATAGAATGTTAATAACCTTAAATCAAAGTGTATGGAAACTATTCATGATAAATTAAAAGAAAACTCCCGTACCGGTGCCCAGCCCGCGGCTGCGGAGGTGACAGCGGGGCAGGCGACAAAAACCTCACACTTTTATCGCGGAGGGACGAGGCGACCAAAGTTCCCAAACAATGCGGTGCTGGGGCTGGGGGTGGCATTTGGTGGCGCCGGCACATTTAGGGACCTCGGGCGGGCGCCGGGGGGTACGGGTCCCCTGTGTCCCCCTCCTCTCCACAGCACGCAAAATCCCCCCTCCTCAAAACAAGGGGAAAATGCCCAACAAGGCTGTGGTCGTAACATGTTCCCCAAACCGCGGAGAACAACGCCCGAGCTGGGTCTTCCCTCCGCGAACGAAAGCGCAACGCTTAAAATCATTTACAGTATCTTTAATTCAGATTACACGCGCCAGGGCGATTTAAATCTGATTACCAAATTAGAAGGTTTTAAAACAAATCCTTTTAAATCTGATACTGTTGACTAAGAGGGGGGAGAAAAAAAAAAAAAAAAAAAGTTGCCTAAGCCCATCACATAAGGTAACGATCCTGCCCCAGAAAGAAAGGGAGTTTTAAACCTTTTTGACAACAAATGCAGCTGCCCCACTATTTTGGACGATATTAAGCGAAAATGAATGCAAATCTGTGTTCAGAAGCCATCTGGCCAGAAATGGGGGAATCAGCTGCTCCTCACAACAGGCTCTGAGCCTGAATCTATTTCAGCTCATTTTCGAGATCATCTGGTCCCGCACCCAAAGCGTGGAAAATGCGGGCTTTAGCATTCACCAACTTTAGCTTTTTTTTTTCCTCTTGTGTGTGTGTATGTGTGTATGTGTGTATGTGTGTATGTGTGTGTGAGTGTGTGTGTGTGTGAGTGTGTGTGAGTGTGAGTCTGTGTCACTCCGCGGCCGGCGGGAGCCCGCCCGGGATGCTCCCCGCTCCGCACCGCTCCCAGGCCGGCATCCCGGGGGGCCAAGGGGGGGTACAGCCGTTTTCCCCCCGCCCCCCCGGCAACTTCTCCCCGGCCCGGGACCGGCCCGGAGGGGACGGACAGGACNGTGTGTGTGTGTGTGAGTGTGTGTGAGTGTGAGTCTGTGTCACTCCGCGGCCGGCGGGAGCCCGCCCGGGATGCTCCCCGCTCCGCACCGCTCCCAGGCCGGCATCCCGGGGGGCCAAGGGGGGGTACAGCCGTTTTCCCCCCGCCCCCCCGGCAACTTCTCCCCGGCCCGGGACCGGCCCGGAGGGGACGGACAGGACCGGGGATGGGGCGAGGATGGGGGGCGCTGCCCGCCGCCCCGGCACCTTGCACCGGAGAAGCGGCGGGGCCCCGGCCCGGCGCCGGGCGGGCAGGGGGTGTGAGCGGCTGCCGGGGGCGGCCCGACCCCTCCCGGCTCCGCAGCCGCCCTCCTCCTCCTCCTCCTCCTCCTCCTCCTCCTCCTCCTCCAGCGCGGCGCGCCAAGTCTCCCTTTTGTGTGAATTTACGGGGTGAGGCTTCAGTGATCCCCCCCGCAAATTTGCATTTAAATAGCGACATCAAGCGATTCGCGTGCCACACACCAGTGGGCTCCCAGATGTCACGGCGGAGCCGGTCAGATGGCCGCAACCCAGCTGTCCCGTCCCCCCTCACCCCCCCCCCCCCCCCCCNTCCTCCTCCTCCTCCTCCAGCGCGGCGCGCCAAGTCTCCCTTTTGTGTGAATTTACGGGGTGAGGCTTCAGTGATCCCCCCCGCAAATTTGCATTTAAATAGCGACATCAAGCGATTCGCGTGCCACACACCAGTGGGCTCCCAGATGTCACGGCGGAGCCGGTCAGATGGCCGCAACCCAGCTGTCCCGTCCCCCCTCCCCCCCCCCCCCCGGCCCCGCTCCGCGGCCCCCGCACCGCCCGGGCCGGCAGAGCTCCGCGGCCGCGGTAAATCCCGCCTCGCAGCCCGGCCTGGCCTCTGGCCCCGCACCGCGCGATACCGCATCATCACGCGCCGTGCGTGGATCGCGCGGATTAAAATTGATAGCCTCATATCCACCGCCCTCGTAGGATTCTCCTAAACTTTATTATTTTATTTTTTTCTTCCTCGGGACAATCCCCTCGGGACTATTATCTCAAGCATTTCACTTTTTTCTTCTTCTTCTTCTTTTTTTTTTTGGTCTATTTTCCATTTCACGTTTTACATCACACAAGTTTGAGCCCGTATTTACTTTACCGGCAATTCCGCCGCAGCCCTCCGCGGCCGGGCCGCCCCGCTCCGCGCCCCCCCCCACCCCTCCCCCGCGCCCCGCAGCGGCTCCCACCCCAAAAAACTTCTTTCCCAGCGGGAAGTTGCGCCGGGAAGAGGCGAGCGCGGGCCCCCGCTCCCCCTGCGCCTGCCCCCGCCGCCCCGGGGGGCACGGCCGGGCCCGCCGAGCTCGCCAAGGGGCATATTTCAATTTTATTGTGAGAAGGCGCCTCCATTCCCAAGGGCGGGCCCCGGGAGGGGGGATTCGTGCCCGCGGTAACCGAAACAATCTCCAACTCTCGGTTCGCGCCCGGCGGAGGAGCCAGAAATGTGTATTTTCGGGTATTTCCAATAGCGCGGCCGGTGCCCCGGTACCGCGCCCGCCCGCCCCCGGCTACTGCAGGGCGTAAATGCGCGGCGGAGGAGCTAATTAGCGCGGGGGGCGCAGCGCCGCGGGGGGCCCGGCCCGGCCCGGCCCTTGCGCGGGGCTCCGCGCAACCTGCGCCCACGGGGAAGCGGCGGCCCTGCGGAGGCCGAGCCGGGGCCCGGCCGGGTGCCGCCGCCGGTGTTGCGGGGCGCGCAGACCCCCCCTCCCGCGCCGGCAAAAGGCCCCCGGTGCCCCGCAAAGGGCAGAGCGTGCGGAAGGGCCGCCCCGCGCAGCGGGTCAGGCCCCCCGGGCCCCGCCGGCTCCCCCTCCGCCCGCCTTTCCGCGCTTGTTTCCCCGGCTTTGGGCCGATTTCAACACTTTAATTCGAATTCCCGAGCGCCCCGGGCCCGGGTAGAAGCCGGCTGGCAGGCGGAGGGGGAGAGCGCAGGCACCCGCGGCTGCCGGGCGCGGGGATGCGCGGGAGGCGGCAGCCGGCTCCGCGCTCCGCGCAGGACACGGCGGGGGCGACGCGGGGCTCGGGGGGAGAACCGTCCCTACCCCTGCCCGGGCGCCGTCGGGGCCGGGCCGCCCCGGTGCCCCTCGGCGGGCCCTACGCGCCCCTTCCCGCGCCCCTGCGCGCCCCGCGGCCGGGCTGCGCGGCCGCCTCGCAGTAAAGAAACTCCCCGTCGGTGCAGGGGTGTTTCACTCCCGCTGGCGCTTAACCCCGCGCAACTCCAGGCGCGTTTGGGGGGGCCGCCGCCCCGATATTGTTAAATCAAGAATTAGTTTTGGGGCAAAAAAAAAATTGAAAAAAAAATTAAAAAAAAAAAAAAAGAAAAAGAAAGATAAAAAGGCTTAAACTTTCCCCGT
Organism: Calidris pygmaea; assembly: GCA_003697955.1. Taxonomy (NCBI): domain Eukaryota; kingdom Metazoa; phylum Chordata; class Aves; order Charadriiformes; family Scolopacidae; genus Calidris; species Calidris pygmaea. The sequence continues at coordinate 1,339,527 of QJSC01021201.1, read as the reverse complement.
GCCCGAGCGCCAGCCCCGGCAGCCGCCCGCCCGACGGGAGCCTTTCCTCGGAAGGGAAGACTCCCCGCGGCCGCAGCCCGGCTCCCGCCTGCCCGACGGCGCGGCCCGGGGGATGCTGCGGGGCGGCCGCCCGCCGCCGCTTCCCCGCTCCCCGGGGCCGGGGCAGGGGGGGGGTTTGGAGGGTCGCGGCTCCGGCGGGCGGAGGGGAAGCCGCCCCCGCGGTGGGGCGCGGAAGGGGCGCGGGCGCGCAGGCGGGGCCGCGGGGAGTTGGCGGCCGGACGGGTCCTGTCGTGCGGCGAGAACAATATAAACCGAGTCCAACTGAACAAACAAGGATCGATCAGATAATTTCAGATATTATAATTGGCTTTAATTAAACACACTTCGTTCTAATTAACTCTGAAATTTTAGCATGCTTTGGGACGTCGGTGTCTGATTTGATATTGTCAGTCCAGATGTCCTAATAAAATTCAATCCTCCACTCAAGACTTCAATATTCACTAAGAACAAAATGCAAATTAAATGTAAAACCTAAAGTATCGCCAAAGGTATAATCAAGAAAGGTGTCTCAAAACTTCTCACTTTTTATTACGCAGTAGTTAGAAAATGCAGATTACATCCTAACAAGACCTCTGCTGAATAATAGAAACCTTAACTCTTTCGTGGTCGGGGCTCGCTCTGCCCTGGAGGGATCCGCCGACGCGCGGCCCGATATCCGCGCTGCGGGGCGCGGGCGGCCCCAAACGCGCTCTCCCGCGCGGGGGGAACGGGCAGCCGCGCCGCCGCCGCGCTGGCGGAGCGGAACTTTCCGCCTGAACAAGTACTTTTCTCCCCGGGGGCGGACGACGGGAGCTGCCCCCCGCCCGGCACCGGGATGCCCATCTCCCGTTCCGCCGGCGCGCAGGCAGCGCGGCCGCGGAGAAAAGCCCCGGGAGAAGCGCCGGTCGCGGGCAGCGCCTCCTCGGCCACCCGGTGGCCCTGGGTGGGTGGGGGGGGCACAGGGACAGCGGGGGGGAAGGTCCCCGTCCCCTTGCCCCGGAGCCCGCCGCCGCCGCGCCGCTTCCCCGCCAGCCGCAGCGGTCTTTTAAAATAATTAAAGCCTGGAGAGCAGGGCGGTGACGCGCGGAGGCACCGCGGGGCGCGGTACCGGGGGAGCCCCCAGCCCGGCCGCGGCGGAGCGCGGGGCGCGCAGCGCTGGGGAAGAGCAGCTATTCCCACATTAAACATTTGTATGTTTTCCATGCTAATGGAGTCACTTAGAGCTGTTGCTAATTTAACTTTTTAAAAAGGCCACAGCGCGGTGATTTGCATTTTCTTTAGGATATTGAAATGAAGAGGAACCCGCCGGGCGGGGAGGCTGCCCGGGGCGTAGCTGGGGGCCAGGCAGAAATAAAAACAGAGAAAGAAAAGAAGAAAGAAAGAAAGTGCCTTCTCTCCCAGACTATTAATAAGCAATTTGTCCCGCTGCAATTTACATCGCAAAGACAAACGTGTCGGGGCGCCCGCCTGCCCCCCCAGCCCGGCCGGAGCCCCCGAGGGCCGGCTCCGCACCTCTCCGCACCGCTCCGCGCTTCCCCGACACCTTCCCACCCCACGCACACCCCCCTTCCCCCCACCCCTCAAAACCAACCCGCGCTGCCCCACATCCAGCGGTCCCGCGGGGAGGCGCGGAAGTTCCGCGGGCGGCGGGGGCGGCTCCCCGCGCACCTGGAGGGGCTGGAATTTTTAAAATGAAAATTTCCGAAGAAACGCGCCCGGGTTTGTTTTTTGGTTTTGGTTTTTTTTTTTTTGGGGGTAAACAACAAGTGCTGAGCTCGACATATTCCCCTCTCGCCGCAGAGACGGCGGCCGCGGCTCTAGCGTGGGGACGGTGTGCCATCTACAGGACACTGCGCGGGCGGCCGCGCTACGCGCCCGCGGCCCCTCGCCGCCGCCGGCAGGCACGGGGGGCCCGCACCCCCCTACCCCCATCCCCGCGTCCCCCCCCGCCCCCTTCCGCCGTGCCATTCCGGGTATGAAGCATCGAAGCATCGATTATTTGTTATTGGAACTTTTTAAACACGGCATTAAAACTTCGGGGGGGGGGGGGGGGGAGGGGGGGGGATCTGCGGCGCCGCCCGCGATTTTGAGGCGTTGGATGCAAAGGTGTGAAAGGCAAAGATAACGCCCTGTGATTTGTGAGTCCGACTCCGCGATTTGGGAGCTGATGTCCCCAAAGACCAGGCGAGCTTTTTCCCTTTATTTATTTTTATTAAAACATCAATCTACTCCGGAGCTGGGTGAACTCAGTTTCACCTAGAGAACATAAAATTCTCCATACCAAGGAAATAAGCACCTTTCATAAATCAACAGTATTCCTGACAGATCGATCAATTTTTGGTTGTTAATCCGAAAGGAGGAGTTTTAATTGCTTCCTGCCTTTTAGCCCGGGCACCCGGCGGTGCGGCCCCGGCAGCGCCCGGCGCCCCCCGCTCCTGCTCGGGAGGTGAAAAAGCCCCCGGAGACCCCGCGCAGCGCAGCGCAGCACCCCCCCACCCCCCCCCCCCCCCCCCCGCACTACCTGCGCGCAAGCGGCCGCCGGCGAGTAACTGCGAGGCGGGACAGAGGTGGGCGCGCAGCGCTGCGCACAGACGCGCGGTGTGGCCCGTCCCAGGTAAGCGGGCGCTCCGCCATCCCCCCCCCCCGCCTTTCCGCCCGCCTGCGCTTCTTCCTCCCTCCCACCCCCGCGCAGAGGCGCGCAGCCGGGGACGCGCCGGACCCGCGGGCGCTTACCTTTCGCGGCTAATTAGGCCAGGGAGAGGTTTTCCGAGGGAAAGCCCCCGCGCGCGCGGAGGGCCGCGTTTATGGCGGAGGGGACCGGCGGAGGAGTGCGCGTGTGCTCTGCGCGCTTTAATGCGCTACTTACCCACCGCAGCCTCGCCGAGGCTCGGCTGGGGGCACGGCGGTGCGCGGAGCGCAGCAGTGCGCAAGCGCCCCCCCCGCGCTGCGCGGGCGGGCGGGCGGGAGGGAGGGAGGCGGGCGGGAGGCGCGGGGCGCCCGCGGGGGCGGAATCGGCGGCGCGGTCCCGGGGGGGTGGCGGTGGTTGCGGGGCGGGGGGGGTCCGGACCTCCCTCCGTCCCGTCCGGTACCGCGGATCCCCCCCAAACCTCCCCCTCGCCCCGGGGGCTGCCCTGCGCTTCTCCCCGCGGAACGGCCGCCCGCCCCCGCGGAGCTCCCGGTGGGGTGAGGGTCCCGGGGGGGGGAGCCGGGGCGGCGGGGGGGGGATGGATGGATTCAAGGAGCTAAAAGCCTCAGAAACGCAACAGTTTGTCCCGCGGGGCTGCAGCCTCCGCCGCGCTCGGCGTGTGCGGAGCCACCGCTCCCGGCCGCGGGTGACGGGCGGCAGGGGGGGGCCGGGGGGACGCGGGGCACAGCCTGGAAAACTCTGTCCCTCTTTAATCCGCGCTCTCCAGCCGGCAGGGACGGTCACAGCTCGCCCTCCTCTGTCACACCGGGCGCGGTGCTGGCAGGTACCGGCTGTCGAGAACTTCTTGCCCGCAGGGGTGTTGGGTGCTGGGTGTTGGGTGCTGGGTGTTGGGTGCTGGGTGTTGGATGGGCGCTCCCCAGGCCTTCCTGAGGGTGCAGGTCCCCAGGGACGCTGCCACCTCCAACAGATTTTATTTTGTCTATTTCTGCGCTCCCCCTCCCTCTCCCAGTTCAGCAGCGGCACTCCGGCAGCACCGGGGATAACCGCCCCCATGACCTCAGAGCTCCCTTCCAACCTGGGCAGTTCTGTGCTTCTGTGCTATTTAGCAACCGCTCTGCTGCCGCGGAGACGTTCTGGTGGCCCAGCATCTCCAGGGCTGGGCAGTCAGGAGACGGGAAGGTGCTGAGAAAAGACAAAAGCAGCGGTTTCCAAGTGGGGCACATTCCTGCAGTGAAGTGAAGCCACAGTTCAGGAATGGAGCCACGTTCTTAAAAAAATAAGCCTGTTAGTGTTGATTTTTGTTACAAATCCAGGTAACGCTCACCTTTAGGTTTGTTCTGGCGGCAGAGACCTCCTGGTGGGGCTTTAGTTTGCACAGAGTGACCTCTGCCAGCAGTCGGGAGAGCAGAGGCTGCGGGTGGCTGGGCAGGAGCCCTCCGTGTGGGTTGGGAGGGCGTTAGACCATGGCTGTGGTGGGCACAGGGGTGGTGGCCGTGGCCAGCCCTACCCCTCACAGCGGTGTCCATCCCAGAGCTTTCAGCTTCTGGGCAGGGGGGACTTCACGGGGTCCTTCCTACTTAATTCCCCCATGGATGGACTCGGCTGCGGCTCACGCCAGCCTAAGTGCTTGGGAAACAGCTGTCCAGATGTGCTGGAGGTGCTTAAAGTTGGGTTCAGACCTAGAAAAGCCAACACAACTCTGGTCCTGCCATCCAGAGTCCTCACGTGTCCCCACTGGGTGTATGGTCAGTGGAAGTCCTTCGGCGCAGCGTTCTGTGGGAGCTTCTCCATGTCAGGGGCTTGGAGGATGGACCTGAGATGTGGTGACCCAGCAGGAGTCACCCAACGGTGGCCTTAGGACGTCCCATGGGGATAACTGGATGCTCTGGACCTTAACCATTTTACAACATACTCATTGCGTGGGTTGGGGAAATTCTGGGGGTTCATTGACGGGAGGCTGAGGCATGGGGAAAACTATGAAAAATACACACATTTTAAAAAGTGCTCCTGACTGGGAAGAAAAAAGGGACTCTGTGGGCTTTGTGAAGTCAGCATGGATGGAACCGGGAGGCAGAGACACGGGGAGAACTGGTTGTTCCAGGCCTGAGCCGGGCTGGTTCTGCCCAACCCAACACCTCGCCACAACCCCAGCAACACCCTGTCGAAAAACAGCCGTGAGTTTCCTGTCCTTGTGCAGTAACTACTTTTTTGCAGGGAGGCTGAGCTACTCTTATTAAGGCAGATAGGTGCTCACAAAATATTTATAAAGCGGGTTCCTTGACAGCCCCACGTTGGTCCCAAGGCAGTCTGTCTGTCTGTCTGTCCGTCCGCACGGGGGCTGGTGTGTGTCCCCCCCAGACCTTCACCTCCACCCCCCGAAGCCCAGCACCGCCTCTCCTTGGGGCCCACCGAGGAGCTGGGTGGTGTGTGGGGCTTGGGAATTGCTTGTGCCGCTCTCCCTCCCGCTGCGAGGAGCGCTACCCATCCACTTTTTAAAATTTAAAAAGATCATATATTTTTCACACTCTCGTTGTGCTCTTCAGAAAGGAACGCTTGATTATGCTCCAGCCTTTCACATCAACAGCTTGCATACAAACGAGCGGGTGACTGAGCAGCCTCAGGTATTTCAAACACCCAAATCGTACCCCTTCTGAATGCTCGGGGGGGGCTGGCTGGGGCAGGGCTGCTGGCAGGCTAGCAGTGGCCCCTTTTATTTTGCCACCGCGGGTATTCTTGGCATCCTTCACTCCCAGATTAAATTACGGAGCTCTGGGACCGCTGTGGAACGGCAGCTACTTAAGTTATTAGAGTAGAACCGTGACAACATCTTGGTGCTCCTTATCTCTTTATTCTTAGCTCACTTTTTTAGCGTGCCGCGCTCTCTATCAGCAGTTTTCATTCCTCCTCCTTTAATCTTACCTCCAGTGCGTTGCGGTGGCTCCTTCCAGCGCCGCGGCGGCGAAACTCCCGGCTCCAGCTCTGCGGGGATGCTGCCGGAGCGCGGGGACATCTCCCCACGGTACCAGCATCTTACCTTTGCAGTTTCACTCTCCCTTCAGCCTGGGGCGGCTCCCAAACCAGGGGGTTCCTCCCGGCAGCCCCCGCTGGCAGCTCTTCCCCAAGTGGGCAGGCCAGAGCCGTGTCCCAACGCGGATAAAACACGCTATTGCACACCTGCAGCTCTGCTGAGCCCGTCCCGTAGGCGGGAGGCTGAGCTCGGGCACCCGGGTTCCCCCCGCAATAAGGTTCCCGGAGAAGCGAGTGGGAGCGCACGGTCCTGGTCCCTGTCCTACACCTCGGGGTAAGTCCTGCTCCGTGCAAGGGCTCGATGGTGCAAGGATGCAAAGGCAAAGCACACCTTTGAGTGACTTCATGGAAACGCTTTTCGGATACGGCCCGACAGCCCTTTATACGAGAGCCAGGCCGTGAGCCAAGCCCTTCCTTGAAAGAGGGATTACTTTCGGCTCATGAGTTATTTTTAACAACCTTGTATAAAGACTCCGGTTTTAGTAATCACAAACCCATTTTCCTTGAGAGCTGAAATCTCACAATCCCAGTTAGTTATTTATTTTTTTTTCACGCAGAGAGGGAAGTAAGCAAAGCACGGTGATGGAAAAGGTCGTACTCTCCAAACCATAAAAAAAAAAAGTAATGTCATCTCCTCTAGCGCGGGAGGTTAAAGAGTGGAGTGGGAAGTGTCAGGGATGCACGAGGACATTGACTGAAGCGGTGGCCCCTTCCTTAAGCAACTGTCTTTGTGCCCGGGCTGGGGTCCCCACAGCCCAGAGCCCTCCTGGAAGCGGGGCCGGGGGGCGGGAGGTCACCTATCGGGGGGCTGCCACTTGGAGGGGAAACGTGGCAGCAGCGCTCGGGGGGCACCGCGCCGGCCCAAATCCCAGCGAATTTCAGCAGCAGCTTGTCAGACAGAGGGGGGGTGGGAAATACAGCCGCCCCCCCCCCCCCCACATCAGGGTTCCACACCAAAAAAAGAGCAGCGCCAGGGCAGGTTTGTCCCCAGGCCCGCTCGCTGGAGCAGGAGGCTCGCTACCTGCTGATGGAGACAGGTAAAATGAGGGAGGAAAACACTGAACGTTGTGAAAAAAATAAACAGCAGCAGGGAGAATATTGAATTTAAATATTGCTAGCAGAGGACTCCGCCGGCAGACTCGGCTGGAAATTATCTTAGACACCGCGGCACAAAAATGCTTTCTTTTTAAAAGGCAAACGGTCTAATCAAGACGTATGTGCGTGGCGATGCTCTCGCAGGGAGAGTGCGCTGGAGTTATCCGCTTCAATTACACACACTCACTGTGTGCTTGTCCTAGCAGAGGATGCCAGTGATAAATGTAAAACAGTTTTCTTCCAAACCTGTGTCTAAGTTGAGTAACTCGCTGGCATTCCGAGCTGTGCGTGAAGTACGGGAAGGAGAAGTTAGGAGGGAAAAATGCTGTGAATATTTGTGAGTAACTGTGTATACGGGATGGTGTCCTGCAGCCGCCCGGAGGGTGATATCCAGAGGGATGAGCCCCTCAGGGAGAACTGTTCCTGATCTCTCGGTACGAGAAGGGAAACCGGAGAAGGCTTTTGGGACCCTTGAGCTGGTGAGTTGAAGTCCCACCAGTGCCCACCCAAAGCTGGTTTAGAAGTGATGGGACTGGCAAAAAAAAATCCATTTCTTGCCCTTGCTCCTATTGCCCCTCTGTGCCCTGCACCCGGTGCCGGGGCTGGTCGGGGCTTGGACACCCCGGGGCTCAGACACCTCCTCGCTTCTCCTGCCAGAGCAACCTCCGAGGGCCAAACCCGTGGCAGATCCGGGACCCTGCTTTACAGCCAGAATCACCCCCCCAAAAAAATACACCCAGAAAGTGCAGCCAGGCGTTTCTTACCATTGGAATGGGGATTTGTTCCCGTCCAGGTTGGGTATTTTATAGCATAAATGATGAAAACGGGTGGTATTCCTGCTTGAGCTCCTGCTCAAACACCCTGCTCCTGCTCGAGCAGCTTTACGAAAAATGAACTTTGGCTCAACACAAGCGGCAAATACAGCAGGAAACGAGTTAAAAAATGATGCAGGCCTTCATTTCTTTCAAGGTAAAACGACTGGTCCCGGGTGTCAACACCTCGTAGACCTGCCTAGATATGTTTTGAACCCACTAAATAATAGATTTTAGTGTGTTTTTATTTGTCTGCTTTGTTTTGGGTGGAATTATACTCGCAACCTGCGGATTTCTGTTGCATTACCAGTAAAAATGTGTTTTGCTGTTTGAACTGAATTCACAATCAGATGCTCAGTTTTTATAAGGCACACATATTTAACCACTCTTTTATTAAGAGAAATTATAAAAGATATAGGTAAGAGTTCATTTATTATTTATTGCTTTATTTTACTGCAATAGCTGTGAAATTTAGACATGAAGTAAGATACATGTTTTAGGAATAACCGCCCTGTCCTAGTGTATCAGCACAGAAGTGAAGCTGGCCATCATGATAGCACAGATCCGAGAAAGTAAGAATTTGGGGGATAATTAAACTAATTCTTTAGTGCACCTCAAATATTAGCAGCATCAGAAGGTCTTTGCTACCTGCAATTCTCCATTCCAGCACCCTGTTAAAAAGTAACACTGAAAATACACTTCACTAGCTACTTTTTTCTTTTTTATTTTAAGTGATAGATTGATCTCCTAATTTTGCTCATTTCACAGTCTTTTATAGGACTCTTGGACAGTTTATAGATGCCAGCTGACACCTGTAAAGTTCACCTGAAGCTGTTCAGCAATTTAAAACACTGCCACGCAATTTATCTAGAACTCTTAATGCACAAAAAAAGGGGGGGGAAATTGATTAGAGTCGATGACGAAGTCTTCTGTTCTGTCTTTATAATGCGGGTGTAAACCTGTCAGGTTTTACAGCTGCCCTCACGCTGCTCCAATTAAACATATCTTTTGAGGAGGAGACTGTGCATTTCTCTCCCAATGCCTTGGCTCAGCCCCAGCCACGGCGGGGGTCCAGCACAGGGACGGGTGCAAGGCAGCATCCCCAGCCCCATTACCATCACCATCACCATCTGCATCACCATCACCATCCCCATCCCCATCACCGTCCCCATCACCATTACCATCCCCACCACCATGTCCATCCCCATCCCCATCTCCATTGCCATCCGCATTACCATCCCAATCATCATCTCCATCACCATCTCCATTACCATCCCCATCCCCATCCCCATCCCCATCCCCATCAGCACTTCCCCGAGACAGGTACCCACAGCCCATATCTGGCTATGTGCTGTTTTTTAATTTTATTTAACTTGATAAATTCAAATTAATAGAAATGGGAGGCGGGGAAAAATCTTATTTTGCTACTTGGAGAGCCTTTCCCCTGCCAGGTTGCCTGGACAGATCGAAGCCCAGTGGTTTGTTCAGGGCATCCAGGCCATGGGCTTCGACGGCTTCCCCCGAGACACAGCTCCCTGGCACACATTTCTCAGGTTAATTGGTTTTTATCATCTTAAAACTTTTGACAAGCTCAGATCCTCAAAATAACGGGACAAAAAAATATGGCTTGCAAGATGTTCTTTATCTGTCCTGTGGTATTTCTCCTCTCAGGCTTGTATTTTCAAACTAACCTCCGTAGTCAGGAGGAGCTAGTAACTATATATTTATTTCCATTGAAAGCCGAGGGGCTCTGTAATCAGCTGGTTGTGGCACCTGTAAATCTGAGCAAAGCACTGACTCTTGTGCTAATCCGGCTGGTCACAATTATGTCAAGTTTGATCATCTGAAAAAAAGCCGCCCTCTTGCTTGGTATTTATCATCTTTCAGACAGTAGCAGACAGTGATCTTTTACTCCCTCATGCAACATTCCAGCAAGCGTTATATATTTCAGAGACATTTTCGTGTATGTATATGCTACGAATTGTATGCAATATTCCAGAATGGTTCCACCAGTAGCGTACAGGGAAACATTATGGTATTAACCACCTCTCACCTCGCCCATTACCGTGTTTCTTTTCCTAACACACTGCAGTATAAGAAGCATCTGATTTCCTGTTTAAGTGCCATATAATCACTTGTTACACATAACAGCACACTTCCTTTTAATGCTTAAATCCTGGGAGCTGCGATTTCCAGCGGCCTCCTGGCTGCTTCAGCGATCCTCTATGAATCATTGAGCCCATCAGACCTGATCCCTGGAATAAAACAGCCCTCGGGGCTTCGCCGGAGTCCTCTTTGGATACGGGCACAACGCACGATATCGGTTAAAAAAAAAATAAGGTGGGTAATAGAGAATGCACAACAACCCTTGGTAAGCTTTTTCTAATGATTAATTCCTCCTATCGCTGTGATTTTCTCCTTGTTTTCCATACAAATGTACCAAACCTCCCCCGGACCCCGTGTTCCGGACTGCCCTGGGCAGTGGGACTCGCTGCTCAGTGAATTCCTTGCGGCATTTGGATCCTGGCAACAAGCAGAGGAGCTGCCCAGGCCGTGGCCGAGTGCGGCTGGAACCACGAGGCAAAGAAGCCCAACAGCAGCACCAGCTGATGGATGGACCAGTTTTGGGGGTCTGACCCCCCCCCTCTCCCCACAGCTCTGCCTGCGCAGTAACTCTCCTTCGGGCTGCGAACTTGGGCTGAGTTGGGACAAATGAGGTCCCAGCTTGTAAGGAACATTGATCCAGTCTTTCCCACCAGGCTGGAGTCTGCTGTGGGGGGTGTGGGACGGGTCTGTGGTCCTACAGCAGCGTGTTGCAGAGATGTCCCAGGAACCTTTTAAACGAGACATCCATTAATTGGTTGTCTGGGATTGTGGGCAACATGATATGGTGGCTCTGGTGGTTCCATGCGGTATCACACTCCCATGTTCCTCCCTGGGATGTCCCAGATGAAAGTGAACGTGTCTATAATGGTGGGTGAGCATGGTGGCCACGTGTCCACTGTGAGCCCTGGGCCCGTAGCCGTCTCCGTGTGCCCGTGGATTGGCTGTACCGGGGGCCAGCACGTTTCCAGCAGCACCAGTGTCCCCCAGCAGCACAGAGTGGGTGTTTTGTGTATGCGGAACCATCCTCCATTTGGGATTTTTAGAGGGGACTGGACAAGTGGCTCCTCCTTTGTCACTGGGCGAGATTTTGGTCTGGATTTGGTGAACCCCACTGGTGTGTGGCCGGTCCTGGAGGAGCTCCCCGGCTGCGGTGCTGAGCCCCGCCTTCAAGCATCACCCATAAGATGGGGCGATGTGTCCCCAGCTCGGCAGCACTTGGAGAACCCCCAAAATTCACGTGGAAAGGTAAATTAGGTGAGAAATAATGGGGGTTTGGTTTCCTTCCTTCCTCGGTGAGGCTGGGCAGAGGCAGCAGGGCTGTCCATGCTGTGCCAGGTGGTGCTGATGGATTCATCAGGAAGGGAAGGGCTTGCTCAGGTGGGTGTGATAATCCCAGCGAGGATTTATTGGGTGGATCTTGCACATTGAGGGCTTTTGAGGGTTGTTCCAGCCAGGGTCTGCTCTTGGTGGTGGTGTGTCCCTCATACAGAAGAGGACACGTGCAGATAGAGGCTTCTCAGTGGGACTGATCTTGTCTTGGTGGCACGAGGCATTTGCTCCGTCTGGTGGGATGAACAGGGATCTGCTGCGTTCCTTGTGGTGAGTAAACTGAGGAAACCATTGATGTTTTAAAAGTGCAATGATCTCTAAGCTTTGGGATTCTGTGTGCGCAGGGACTCCAGTTTCTGGATTTATTGGGGGGTGCATGTGTGGTAACTTCTCAGGATGGTTTTAATGTGCTGGTGGTGTGGTGACATCCCCTCCCTGGAGCTGGTGGGAGCTCAACCATTCCCTTGCAGGGAGCAGCCTGAACCTTTGGGTGCTCAGAGGTGGGGGAGATCCTCCATTTGGGGGTGGTGGGCACTGCACCGGGCAGGTTCATGCGGTGGTTGGGGTGGGCAGCTTGATGTGGGTGCCCAGGAGCAAGTACCAGAGCATGAAAAGTCCCTTGTCCAGTGTTAATACTGAACAGTGAGACCCTGTGTGAGCTTACGTTGCCTATAATGTGTACGGTGTTAGAGCCAGTTTGCTCTAAGCTACTGCTTTGAGGGTGGTGTGAAGCTGGGAGGGGGTTGCTGGAAAGCCCAGGGAGGGTTCCTGAGTGGCTGGGTCTGGCTGGCCCCCAGGAATGGGGGGAAACCCACCTCTGCCAGTGCTCTTACCCATGGCAGAAACTTAAACTGCCCCCCCCCCCCCCCAAAAAAAAAAGGCAAGCAGCACAGGGAAATCAGAAAGCAAATTGCTGCTATTTTTTTACTCTTCAGTGCAAAACCAATGGGGACAAAAAGTTTCTTAACAAGGCTTGTTTGTAGGAGCCTGTGCTGGGAGCTGTGCTCTGGGGAGAGCATCTCGGACACTTTGGGGCTGACCATCTAATGACAGTGCTCTTAATGGCTTTGTTCTAGTCTGTGCCCACAAATGCAGATGGGTGGCTGCTGGTTACAGCTGGAGTGCCTCAGGGGTGTAATTTTAGGGCTGTAATTTCATGGTGATGAGACCAAAGTCAAGACATATCTTCTCTGGGCACTACAAGAAAACCAAACCTGCCCCTTAACCCCCGAGCCCCTCTGGCTGGCAGCAGCCTGGGACACTGCTGGTGTCACAGCCCCCAGCCCTGGCCAAGCTCTGGAGAGCAAACCCCTCCTGCAGACCCTTCGGGTGTGCTGGGGGGAGGAAAGGAGCTGCTCTGGCTCGGGAGTTAGCAATAGTGCAGTGAAATAACTCGCCACGCTAAGATGAAATGAGTGGATGCAAAAATCAGCTGGATTGACTTAGAAGCAGCATTATAAATGCCATTACATTCAAAATGAGATTCCCATAAACCTCTTGAAGTTGGGTGAATGTAAAAGTAGACTGAGAGAAGCTGCCTGTGGAAAGGAGTCGTGTCTTGGAATGTTTGAGAGATACTGGAGAGAAGTGTCCTCAGGCCACTGCTCGATGTGGGACGTGTCCCTCCCTGCCCGTTCCCCTCAGTGCAGGAGCATCTCCCGGTGCTGCTCAGGACTGGGCTTGTCCCTCTGAGACCGAATCGCTCTGATTATTCCTCACATAAGGTGATATTTTTAAAATTCCTGATATGTTTAAAAACAGTACTTTGTATTGGGAGTGTTGTGGTGGGACTCGTGCTGTGCGGTGCATGGCTGTGAGGATGGTGTGGGATGGATTTGGGCAGGATGCAGGATTTATCTTCCTGAACAAAAGAAAGGAAGGAATAGGATGCTTATTTTCTGGGGGGGAGGGAAGCAGGCACTGCTGCTTCTGCTTCCGATGCGTCTTGACTGTCTAACAAACATGTTGATGGCAATAGTCCTAAATTGACTTGGCTGATGCCTAAAATGAGGTGGATATTGCTGTGGAGAAACTCCCTGCACTTTATTAGATGCTCTACTTTATCTGGTTTTGGAAAAACAGCTTTGACTTGAATGGATCTTCCTGATCTGGGTGGCTTGGTGCACTAATTGTAATCCTGCAGCCATAACTCTTCTGAATATCTCTACAGATGTACTAATAGATCCTGTTAGGGTAGTTAAAGTATAAAAACATTTGTCTTTAAAATATCACTCTGTCTCCTCTTCCTGAAGGCAAACGAACTTGTGTGATGCTGTCAGGCTTTGCAGGCCTGCCATCTGCTGGCTGTTCCTCTGCAAGGTGGATGGGGGACCTCGTCCCTCCAACTCCTCAGAGGAACGTTTTAAACTTCTTTAATTGAGCTGCTGGCCCCAGGGCTGGAAGATGCTGCTGGGGCCAGAGGCTGCAGCCCCTGTGTGTCCCGGGCAGGGCATCGAGGGCCACGTCGGCCAAGGGTTTGCCTTATTTAGGTCCTTTTCAAGCGCTGACGGGCTGAGATGTTGGATGTGCAGGGGTTTCCTGGCTGTTCCAGCTGAGCAGCAGAGAAGCTCTGCTCTCCCAGGGCTTTCCCATGGCTCTCCCCCAGCCCGGCAGGGAACAGTTGTTCTCTGGGGCTATTTTTAAAGCGGTGGGGCCAGTGGGCTTAGTGAGCACTCCCTCAGATCTGCCCAGCGTGGCCGCCTGGCCCCTGGGTGAGACGTGTCGGGGACAGATAATACCCACACGCAGCAGGTTGGAGACAAGGCTGTAAAGGTTGTGTCTCCAACTTGCAATCAGTGGTTTCTCGGCACGTAGCGTGGCTGATATTGCCCCTTTTCTGACTTTTATTACCGTTTTTCCAGTGGTTGGGAATGTCAGCCCTCCCTGTGCTGTTTTACAGGTGCAGCCACTGTAGGTGGATGCTTTGCAAGAGCAGAAGATGCCACCAGGTTGCGATGTGATTTATAGTACAAAGAGTTCTAAGACTCTGCAGTGAGCAGCTGCTCAACGTGCCCAGGTGCTCCGTCCCCTCCTGGAGTGTTTTCTGGGATGTATCCTCTGCTTTTACATGTTTCTGCTGAGTCCCGGGTGAGGTATCGCGGTGCTTGAAGGAAGAGCCAGCCCAGCGCTCTGGAGTCCTTGCTGAAGGAGGAAGCAATAACTCTTTATTTAAAAGAGATTATAGCGCAGTGCTGTAAATTACCGTATCTCTTTATTTGATCATGTAGCTAACGGCTCTGTGAAGGCTTAATGACAACTGGAGCCTTCTGCTGCACCACGGCTGCTGAGTAGGAGGCTGAGAGCTGCTCGGGGCCCCGGGGCTGAGCAGGACCCGTGGTGGGCTTGTGGTGCCCACCGTGAGCGCTGGTGTGGGTGCAGGGTCGTTAGCCTCAAATTAAGACTTGTGGGTAGGAAGTGGAGCTGGGTCTGCAGGCAGGGGTGGGTCTGATCCTGATGCTGCCCCTTGGCCACGGAGCCTCGTGTCGATGCTGCTTCCTCTTCTCTTTCTTCCTTCTGAAGGCTACGTGTCACTGTGAACTTTGTTTTCCTTCTTTCTGCCTAAGTAATAAATTATCAAGTAATAGCTGCTACAAATGAATGCACTTTAATAGCCCTTCCTTCCAGCTGTAGGTGTTTGTTGAACTTCTGCTGAGGGGGGTCTCTCTGGCTCCTTTGCCTTCTTTCCTAGATATCAGCTGGTGGGGGAAGTTCCTGGGAGGTCAAAGACAGAGTATGCTTAAAAATGAGCAAAACTTGGGTACCTTGTTCCTGGTTCCCGTAGTCTTGGCAGCGCTGGGCTCCTCGTGGGGACGCCTTTCCCGGGAGCTGTTGGCTCCTGGAGCGGTCCCTGTCACCAGCTCTTACTGGAACAACTGTTTGCAACGGAGTGAAACCCCGGTCCCACTGAAATCAGTGCTGTTGACTTCACAGCAACTGCTGTATTCACCCTGCTGAGGAACAGCTCTCAACTTTTACACGGACACATGCAGTGGGAAAAGCTTCTGGTGGCTCCCACGGTCTGAATTCTGCCCAACCCGTGTTTCACTGTGCCAGATACGTACCCAAAGCCCAGTCAGCTGCTGAGCTGGGCGTGTGTACGGCAGAGCAGACCCAAACTGTTTAAGAAGATCAAGGCTGTGTTTGTAAAAGCTTAAAAATACCATCTCGCCCAGCACAAGCTGTGATTTCCTGGGCCTTATGGGCGAGGACACTCAGCCTCGGGGAAGGCGGTGGTGCCACCAGGGCTTGGCTTCGAGTTTGACAAGGAGTATTGCCTCCAAACGCCTCGAAATCATAAGGGTGTCAACCCAAAGGTGGCTTGCACCCTGCAAGGGGCTCTTGGCATCAACCTGAGCTGTGCCCTGGGGCAGGGGCGGGGGGGGGTGGCTTCCCCCATTGCTTCTCTTGATTTCTTGGGTTTCTTTGCTGGCAGACAGCAGAGCTGCTGTGGTCTTTACTGGAAGAAGTTTTGTGACCTGAGTGAAAGCTCCATGCAGGCTGGAGTGGTGGGAGCTGGGGTACGAGGCGGGGGGGCTGCCCTGGGGCACAGTGCAGCCTCTCCTGCTGTGGTGGGGCATCTCTGGGTGTGCTTGCTGGGTTGTGGTGGTCTGGTGGTTGCACCCATAGCTTATGCTGCTTGCTCCTAGGGAAGACAAGTGCCCTCCTCGCTGTGTCTGGCTCCGTGGTGGGTCTGGTCGGTCCCCGGGAAGGCTGTGGGCATGGGGTGGGCTGTGCCCATGGGAGCTGCCACCTCCCTGGAGCTCCCGACCTCCCACGGCGCTTCCCGTAAACATCTGTCAATATTAGTCACATATTCTAGCTTTTTAATTGATCACGCTGCCTCCTCGTACATGATGTTTTTTTTTTTTCCAGGGTTTTACCATAATAATGTCTTCTAATGAAGCTGATTATGTCTCCCATAAGGAACATTAATAGATGAATGCATTGTTCTTAAGGTACATCTCTTTATCGAATGAGCTGTAACGAGCGCAGCGCGGTGCTCCGTGGAGCAGGGTGTGCGTGGTGTGTTACATGCACACCGTGTACCTCAGGCATTTATTTTTTTAACTTCTGGGCTGGATTTGTGCTGCAGGAGCTGGGGAGTGAGTCAGGCATCTGAGGCAGCATCGGTGGGGGCTGGGGTTTGGGGCACAAAACGAGCCTTTGCAGGAGCTGATGTGCAGCTATTGCAGACGGTGTTTGCGCTCCGATACTGAAGATCTTTCCCTCAAAAGCAAGGTTGATGTGCTTCACTGGGAGGTGCCAATCGAGACACCAAGTGAGGCATGTGCAACACGAAACACACCGGTGGTTATTTCTACTTGTTCCGTAGGTCAGAGAAGGCACAGGTATCGCATTCCTTTCCTCTCTTCTCTCTCCCCGTGCGTGTTACCAAATACTTCTCTTCTGACTCTAAAAGCATATAATCTTCTGCGCAATGGCCTGTGCATGTTCAGACTCTAAATCCTTATGAAGTTGGGCTAATTTTCCTGCTTCAATGTAGTGAGTGTTAACAAAGTATTCTATCTAAATAGTGCTGTGAAATGCAAATTACCACTTCCGTAGTAGTTTGCTTATTACGAACTCATTAAAATGCGTAACCCAAAAACTCTCTCCTCTCATTACGGAGCTCCGTGCTGTATCACTCCATACTATAAAGCAGCTGCGTGTTGGCTCTTTGATATTGGAAACCCTATTGTCATTAACCTCATTATGACAATACTTCTTTATGATATTTGAAATGCGTGCCTTTCAAGAAGGAATGCTATAAGGATGATAATATTTTTCTGTTTTGCATAATACAAAGTGAGGGGGGAAACGGGCGGCAGGAGATGAGGAGACTTGGATTATTTATTAGCATTCTCGGAAACAGCTGTGGGTCCATAAGTTTAGATACCAATAAGAGCTTGTGCCTTTGACAATGATCTCTTGGCGGGTGGAAAAAGTGACTCTCATATAGTTTTTCCCCTTAAACTCTTCTGTTGCTGTGGGTAAGTAACCTGGTACTTGTACAAGACCTGAGGTGTTTGCTGTGATAAACTGAGGGTGCTAGAGCCAAATGCATTACTTTCTCCTGAACTTGCTCATGCTTGTCATACTCTCCATCCTGAAGAAACATCCCCTGAACTTACTGAATTTCTCTAACCATAGAAGCTTTTTTTTTTTGTTTCTACTATTTTTGTACTTTTTTCTGGCTTTTTTTTTTATGTTGTCCTTGAGACTGGAGGGATCTGGGGGCACAGGTGGTGCTCAATGGGCGGGCGCACCCTGGATCTGCACAATTGTGGTGCTTACTGTTTTCATTTAGGTTTCTTTCCATGTAATCCTCAATATTCCATTTGCTGCTGAGCTGGATTCTTCACAGAATTACAATGAGTTTTTGGTAAATGGTAACAGGTCAGAAATGATGGTTATAATGTAAAGTTAGGACTGTCTTTCCTCCATTTCATGCATAAAACCCATAGTAGATGTTATCAGCCAGTCACTCTGATATTGGGAAATAAGTTTTTGGCTTCACAGGTTGGTGGGTTGGCATAGACAGGTCTGGACCTGGGATTCCATTGGCATCTTCCACCCTTCTCCATCCATGGCTCTTCTGACCAGTTACATGGATAGGAATCACCCTTCCCACCAGCTGAGCTTAGATCCCATCCAGCTGCTGGTGTGGGACTTTCCCCAGTGTGTTTCTGATGTGAGGACTTGGTCAGTTGGATCATCCCTGTCTCCATGGGCATGTTCTTTCAGAAAAATTGAGGTACTTGTGCTATGGCTTCATTTCTGCCTTGAATTTTCATTTGTGTCCCGGATTCCTGTCAAGGGACATGGACATGTGGTGGTGATGGGGAAATCAGAACTGCAACATTGATGGTCCTATAGAACCAGCTTCTGTTCCAAAAACGCTGTGGAGCGTTTGCTTCCTTGTCTTGCTCAGTTTCCTCCTGACTTGCACCTGTATTTCAACACTTTCTTCAGTTTGGCTTTTACTTGGCAGACTGGAGATGAGTAGAGTCCTCTGTTGGTCCGGTCTTCCTTGAGTGCTCTCTGGGCTGCTTCTCAGCAATGCCCAGTGATGGGTTGTGTGGAGGGGAGATGGAGGGTGGTGCCGTGAAGGTTGGGGTATATGGAGGAGAGCAGAGGGGTAGTGGTACCGGTGGTGGGGGTAGCGTTGCATCCCCTCTGTTCTGCCCTCAATCAACGTTTATCAGAAGTTCAATGGGACAAGTGACGGGATGACTGGAGCAGGATTCGGAGCCAGAACCTTCCCTGAGCTTGCCCCGGGAAGGCTGCAGCATCGAGTTTCCATGCTCTGGGTGGTAGAAAGGGCAGCAAACCCCAAGCAAGCTGCATTTCCAGCCCGCACATGTCACAGGGAGAGCTGAAACTTCGGTAACATTTTGTTTACGCTGCATAAGTAATGCTTAATCTGCATGTCTGATTGGAAATACCTTTTTTTTTTTTTCATCTGAGTGCACTCCATTTTGGCTGGCGCATCTCTGGGGTGAATAACAAAGAGGATGCCAGTTGTCTGGAGGAGAAGCAGTTTTCTGAATCACAAAAGAGCACACTTTATCAGAAAATCTAATAATGTGCAACACTTTTGTAAACTAAGCCCTGTGTGACCAGCTGGAACTTTTGAAAATTTTACAAGAAGCCGTGGGGACAATTAATCATAATAGAGTCAACTTTTATGCAATTTTCTGCAATAGCATGCAATTACATAATTTTTACAAGGGAAAACAGGGTTGGGGGATGGTTCAGGGGAGGAGTCTTTGTGTACAAGCAGAAGTGTTAGTGTCCAAGGAGCTGCTGTCCAGGACAGGGAAAAGCAGTGTGTTTTGTTCCTGTTGGTGGCCTCAGCTCATGCTAAAGAGAATAAATTTATCCTTTCCATGTCACTGGCCAGGATGTGTCTTCCAGAAAAGTTTGGAGCAAATGTGTGGGACTTTCTCACAGGAGCTGCTCTGCACAGAGACAATAGATCATCAGTTTTTTAAACTGTCACAAACACTGGCATTAATTCTACTCAAAACAGGTTCTCCTAATGACAGCTTTGCCAAATAACCAGCTTATTTTGCTGGGTTAGACATCACCTGCTTAACCAAACATTGCAGAAGTGCCTCAGGAGACCCCAATGTGGTGATACCTCTGCAAAGGCAGCTGTGTAACTCATTAACTTCTTAATTGGGATATTGTAGCATGGAGAGATCTTTCCTGTGGGTGGGCAGAAGGGATGCGGAGCTCATCCTGTCCCCATCCATGCTCATCTCCTTAAGAAACCCAAGTTGGTGCTAGTTCTGCAAGATCTGCTGAGGTCTGACCTATCTACCTGGTTGTGTATTATCAATATGTATTTCATAAATGAGCTACTGTCCTCACAAGATATCCAAAACCCCTTGTCTCCTAATTAATCTTGTACAAAAATACTTATTTGCACAAGCAATGGTGCTTGTCTCCAAGTCCTGGCTTCTGCTAAGGAGGCTCCTGCTGGCGGGGAAGGGAGGGATGGCTTCTGCCTGGGGTAGCGTTTTTTTCTTTCCCTACATGAAGGTTAAATTCCAGCATTTCAAGTCTCTCTGTCTTTCTTCTCTCTTTCTTTTTTAGCAAAATCTGCTTAAATTTTGAAATAGGTTCTTGAACAACTCCAAAGTCCGTCCCTGGTGGATTCCTCCACCATTAAGGCTGCTCTTTACTGATGTTTCCCGTTCATTTTGGTGGAATGAAATGGCAGTCTGTCTCTTACATGATGGGTAAAAGCAGCAGTAAACTGAAACTGAAACAGAAGTACAATTCACAGGGGAAGCACTACTACAGGTTTAATGTATTCCCCCCAGAAATCACAAAAGTCTTTCAGGGTCTTATGTGTTTATCGTTAAACTTCTGCAGCACTTGGATGACTGAGGGCACCTGTATATTTTACATTTTGTTGTTGCATGTAGAGGTTTTCTAAGCAGCTGCTGGAACAGCGAGAACCTCTTTGCTTTTTACAAGCTGGGAGCTGGAAAGGGTGGTGTTGCTGATGAGCGACTCTGGATGCTCTTAAATATTTTTCTGAGGTTTGGGTGTGGATTCCTGGCGGCAGGTTGCAGCGCCTGGGTTCTTGGAGGATGCAAGCAACGCAGAAATGATCTGTGCCGTGGTACAAGTGGTTATTTCCTCATGCACACTCCATTACACATAGCAATTATTTATTTCAATCCGTGTATTGCTCAGAATCTTTTTTTTTTTCCCAGTGAATGAACTGTTAGTGTGCGAGCCATGGTGTCAGCCGGCTCGGTGTGCAGTGTTTGTAGGTGTACCAGCAGTACCTGCTCCCCGAGAACGCTTTCTGCCTCTTCTTTGAAATGCAATTAGAAATGGTTGTGTTTGTGTATCCTCCGGGAGTCCAAGTTTCCAAGTTGCTGAGGAGTTTTCCCTTATTTTTTCCTTTTTTTTTTTTTTTCCCCCCAGCCCTAGAGAACCTTTATAAAACAGCCAAGTGCTTAACCGTGAGCTAAAAGGCAGGGAACAGCGGAGTGCGTGAAAGCCAGGAGTTGGTAATTTAGGCTCAGAATTAGAAGAGGGTTAAGAAATGTCAAAATGAGAGGAAATGGAGACAGTTCAATGGGGACGGACACTGGATCAGATGAGCCAAGGGCTGGGGAGGGTTGGTTCCTCCAGCAAACACTGGAGAGGAGCTGGGACACAGGGTTTTGAGTCCAGCACCCTCATCTCGGTACCTTTGCAGCAGTTTATCTGTTGTCTTGCACTAAAAAAATTGTCACAGAGTCTGCGATGGAAATACTTCTGTAAT
Organism: Calidris pygmaea; assembly: GCA_003697955.1. NCBI lineage: Eukaryota > Metazoa > Chordata > Aves > Charadriiformes > Scolopacidae > Calidris > Calidris pygmaea. The sequence goes on along the minus strand of QJSC01021201.1, from coordinate 1,318,682 downwards.
TGCCCGTATTATATGGATCATTGACCTTCAACAGTGGAACTGCTGAAGCAACTGTCCATTTATCTGGAAAATTACCACATGGCAAGAGCACATTAGGCCGTTTTACTCTGTCTCCTCCAGCAAGTGCCCGGGTGTTATTAGCTGCTGGACCACAAATCTTTGCATTTGGTTACTGGCTGCGCCTTTAGTGATTAAATACAGAAGGAAAAGGAGATAAGATGCCCACTTCCCATCTTGGTCTTGTTTCACACCATCAGACAGCCAGCAAATACTGGGTTTGCTCTTCCAAGTTAAATATCAGCTTGAAAATACACATGTCAAAGTTGTGGATTGATGGAAAAAAAAAACCAAAAGAAATGATGAGGAGCAGCGTGGAGGAGCCAGAGCTCTTGCTGGAGTGTGGTCCTCAAACACAGTATTCACTGGGACATCGGCACGTGCTTGTCCGTGCCTGTGCTCCAGCCTGGAGCACTCCTGGTGTCGTGGGACACCCAGTTCCATCAGGTACAGCTTGGATGAATGAGGTGGTCAAGATTTAGTCTTTTCCCCCAGATTCTCTCTCTAGTTCAGTCACAAGAGGTCTGATTACATCCTGGGCTCCACGGGTAAAATTCTGCTGCTGGAGATGTTTTTCTAAAACCTGAATAGTTTTTAAATGAAGGTTATAGTTAATAGTTTTCAGCGAGCTCTTTCAGAACTTGTATAGGAACTTTAGAGAATTATTCTTAAATATTGCAATTACCTGTAATTTAATCTACCCTCGAAGCAAACGCCTCTAAACACATCTCTGTTATTCCTCCCAGCTCCCCCCAGTCCCTGTTATGGGGGTGATGTGCCAGGACCAGGTGTGGAGCATCCTCCGAGCAGCGTCCTACGTCAGCCTTTACTGTGGCTTTTGATGCTGCTAGAAATCATGATATTCGTAATTTTAATGTTCTCCTTAGTGCTCTTCTATGCCTCTTCCAGCACAGGCTCCCTCCTCTGTGGGCCCTGTTTACCCTTGTTGAACCCCGTGCTGGGGGCAGCACAGGAGGAGCAGCAGCCGTGGGGAACAGATGCCCCTAGGGATGCTCCCAGCATCGTCTGTGCTGGAGCTGGGGTGAGCCCAGTTGGGGCTGGGGTACTGGGAGTTACCAGCAGAAAGAGGGTTCTGATAAAGTGTTTGTGTAGAATTTGAAGCAAAATTCTTATGCACAGGGTAAACTTGTTGTAGCCGGAGATGCACGAGGGGGGTGTGGTGAAGGGCAGGCCCATTCAGCTGAAACCAGGGCAGAGATCGCTCGGAGGAACAGAAGAGATGGGCAAAGAAACAGAGGGGGCCGAGTGGTGTTTCAGAGGACAGATAAAGGCCAGGCAGTACGGGCAAATCTGGTCACTTCAGAGCTGCGTCAGAGTGACCAGCCTCTCGCAGGTGATGGAGATGTCCTGGCCATGACCTGGAGTGTCTGGGGCATCAGGAGAAGGGATCACCTGGCCAAGGGCTGCAGAAACCCACAGGGGGGCTTAGAGCTGCCCAACCTCTCTCTGTCCCGTGGTTTATGGCTGTTGGGCCGTCACTGTGGGAGCTGTGGAAACACGGAGCACTTTTAAATACGCCTGTATCTGAGAATCTATGGAAAACCACAATTTCTATATAACATGCAATCTCTAAATATTTGCATTTTATTTCTGTAGCCGTACGGAAAATGGCGAGAGCGGGATCAAGCCACAGACAGTCTTTGTTTTGTTAGCAAGAGGAGTTTTTAACAGGCTTCATTTTCACTACATAAGCCACCCTGTGATCTTTCTTATGCATCCATTTCCCCTTGATCTTGCTGCGTGAGTGACAGCTACTTTACACTAGCATTATCTGTCAAAATATTATTTAACTGGAATACCTTCTAGAACAAGTTTTTGTTATTATTAGAAATAAAAATGCAGCGATAATTGAATCCTTTTATATTCCCCTTGTAATGTGAGGAGTAAGACATATTCACACCTAAGGGGAAAACACATCTGGATTTCCTCTTTGCCCCAAGACCGTGTGCTCTCCCTCACGCTGTAACAGCTTTGATTCACTGTACCTTGGAGGGAGATGAAATTTGCAGTGTATGCATATCACCGAAGGAAAACAATAGCATACATACCATTTTTTTTTTTGCTATAGGAATCGCATTAAATAAATATATAGCAAGCTGCAGTGTCACAACAAGTAGATGTACAATTACGGAGACAAAATACCCCAAGGAAATCAACACAAGGCTTATTAATATCCAGGCCTGCAGAAGACAACTGTCAGACAATTGGTCAACAAGGTACATGGTATCTGTTAGATACTGACTAACCCATTATGATCTTTATGAAGTGTCCTTTTGGGGGTCTAGATCTTCAAATATGAGTTGGAAGACCCTTTTCTTTTATTAGTTGCTAAGCTCTTTATACTTTTACCATATTGCGGCAGGTTAGAAGTCTGAGCTTTATTGTCTTATGTTATTGAAAATCCAGATTCCCGCAGCCTTCTCCCTCAGGTCAAGATTTGTCTGAGAATACATTCTCATTTCTCCATGTACAAAGGCTGTCTGGAGAGAGGCAGAAAAAGATTATGACTGTAATATACTTAAATCCAATTTATTTGCCTGACTAGAAACTTCCACACTTCACAATTGCTTCCTACAGAAGATTTTGTATTTAATTCCTTCATCGCAGTAAGAAGCAGGAATGATCTTAGTCCTCCAACAGGTATATACTCAACGTGCACCTGAGCCAGATGGGGCACGGTGGAAGAGAAGATGAAAATAGCAACTGGACACACTTATTTTGCATGTTCGTGCTTTATTTCTGCTTAAGAATAATGAGTTTGAGAGGGATGAGGGGTCACTGCAGGGCAGGAGGATGGCTGTGTCTCACATGTGAAGGCTGCCTGATGGAGATATCACTTTTCACAGCAGCTTCATGCTCCTGTTCCTCTCAGTTCTTGCTTTGAGACAAGAAGTTAAGCAGCTGTGGTCACTAACAACCCAACTGTTGTGTCACTGCTGTGATTTTATACCTTCATTTGAGAAGGCTTGAAAAAGATGAGGATCTCGTGTTGGGTTTCCTGCACCCTTTCCCTGAGCAGTGGTGGCACCAAATGCTTCCTGCCTGTTTGCAGAAACGGGGGTGGTCAGGGATGCTCTGGGAAACCTCAGCAAGGAGATTGTTTAGGAGAAAAATATAATTGGGTGAAAAGACCCTTTGCAAAATGCAGTGCTTGCTGCAGCTGAGAGGCTTGACTTTCTGTATTGCAGCCCAGGATGCTTGTAGAAGATTGTGAAAGTGTCACAAAGAGATCAGTGAAGATGTGAAGGACACAGCTGAAGCATTAAACTCTAGCATCGGTTCCTTTTGCGTTGGGTCTGCAGCATCAGTGGTGGTGGGGTCTCGTTGCCTGGGCAGGGTGATGCTGGGGTCCCTGCTGAGGGTGATGCCAAGAAGGAGAGTTTCTTCACAGTTACCCCAGCCCCATTTTGGAGGAGTGTACAGAAATGGGATGCAATGTAATTTACTGTGAATTTCAGATTCACTTTGGGGTTGACATCGCCAGACCGTGAGCTGGGCTGGAGTGGTGAGGATGATGGCCACAACATCCATTTATCTTGGCAGGGGTGGTCAGCAAGGGTCACAGAGCACCCACAGCTCCTGGGGTTCCTTGGGGAGCCAGGGCTGGGCAGGGTCAGGGTGCTGGGATGATTGTGCAAGAGAGTACGTGTGTGTGTGGTACCTGCAGGGGTGTGCTCCTGGCTGGAGGTGGCCACCAGATCATCGGGAGTTGGCCAGTGCTCACTGGGGCACCATGGTGGGACAGGGGACAACAGAGGACATGGTGGGCCAAGTGACCCAAGAGCTGGTGGCTGTGGAGTGAGGAGGCTGAGAGAGATGCACTGATACCAGGTGGCCATTGAGCTGCCAAACACCCTGAAGGGGGAACAGAGGAGCCACCTCTGTCTCATGTGAGGTTTTTACTTCAGGGCAATACATCTCTCCTGTCTGTCACCAGACCAGGAAACAGCCTAAAAACATTGTAAATCAACTCTGGGACAGCTATTTATTTATGAAAATGCTACAGGTTTTGTTTGTGGTTTTGTTTGTGGTTTTTTTTTTAAGCATCGAAAAGAAATGTCAGCTGGGTTCTTGGTGTGAAATGGAGTGAGATGTGATTCTCCCAGAAAGCTCTGTGGTGCTGATAACTCCGGGGTGGCTGGACCCAATAAAAGTCTTTTTCATGCTGAGCCAGAGGAGGTTCTTCTGCAGATCACCTGTGAAATTTGGGTTATTTATTCGGTTGCTCCTGAACTCCTGCAACTTGTAGACTTCAAGCACGCAGATGTGTGGCTTGTGCTTTCCATGAGTGAGGAATCTTCAGTCCAGGAGCTGGAACCATTTCATTTTCTTTCCTGGTTTCCTGGCACCACCTCTCTGCATTTTTTTTTCATTTTCCTCCCAATCTTCGGAACAAATTCTCCTTTTCAAAGTCTTCACCCCATGGGGCTCTAAAAAATCATAACAATTAATGCTGGAAAAGGCTCCTGAAGCCACCTAAGCCGTCCCTCCTGCCAGGGCAGGATTGCTCGAGCATGCAAAGAAATTAACAGGGAGGGAAGGCGTGGGAATTGGGCAGGGACCTACTTGGAAGCTAAAGTTGGGTGAAAAAGTTGAAACTACTTGAAACAGGTGTTTGAGGGGAGGTGGCAGCAATGCTCTGGTGTCTTAGTTTGGGTGATTACTCTGGAAGCAGCTGGAATCACAAGTTTGTCCCAACTTTAACTCCTATTTCAACTCTTTTTTTTTTTTTTTTTTTCCCCTTTCTCATGAAGGCTGATTTTGTAGTGACAAGGGCTAATCTAAAAGACTTACCATATTCAGTGTTTATCACCTATTTCAGAGTCATTAAGTGGCTATAAATGCATGTGAGATCTTTGTCGGGTTCCTTGCCTGTTAAGCAACGCGTTCTTCCTACGTTCCTAATTGCCAGCAGGAAAAATAGGAGGGATTTGTTTACCAGCTTCCTGCATAATATTCAGACATCTGGAGCTGCTGGGCCTGGATGCCGTTCCTGGGGGAGAGGGGATACATCAAGGACAATTAGACAACTTGGGAACGGCAGCCTGAAGGGAATTTGCCCAAACACGGCAAACAGCCCCGCCACGGGGGCTCCGGCACCCCCAGAGCCCCACTGCTCGCCCCACGCACCCCACCACCCTCAGGTGGCTTTTCTGCCCTTCTTTCTCCCTCTGATGCAGTTTTGTTTTGTTTTTTTTCCCTGGTCCAGTTTATTTCCTTAAAAAGGGCTGTCTGCCCTGGCTGTGGGGAGCTCCTGAGCGGGGCAGGGATGCTCTGCAGGGGGATTTCTGGTAGTTTCCACCATCCTCGGGACCATCGTCCCCATTCCTGTCCCTTTTTCATGTGCAAATTTTTCCAGTGCAGGGGCAATATCAGCAGAAAAAAATATTTTTTTTCATGAAATACGTAATTTATCCCCGTGGCTCTTAAGGATGCTTTAGAAGCGATTTAGGGGAGCATAAATGAATAGTCTTTGTGTCCTGGCTGTGGGAGCCCTCGTGGCTCCCTCCTCCTGGAACGGACTTGCAGGTACCAACTCTTGGGCTTTTTGTGGCTTCCTCTGGGCTCGTGCTGCTCTTCGGGAATCCAGGGATCACCACATGAAAAATGGGGAAAAGCGGTCCCGCGGGGCTGCTTTCTCATCTGTGACACAGATGGGTTATTGATGATATTCTCTTTTCTTATTTAACTGCTCGAGATCATCTGAGAGAGATGGTGTGGATTGATTTAAATCAGTGAGTCAAGTAACTGCTTTTAATCATGATTTAAATCAAAAAGTAAGAAACCTTGGTTTAAGTAATTGATTTTTTTTTTAATTTGCTTTGCATTTGTACTTTTTCAGTTTCCTAAATAAAGGTCTGTCCCCTTTGGCCATTTGCTGGGACTAAAATTCTCTTTGTAACAAATTGCATGATATTTTTTTTTTTTCCCCCAAAGGCCACAAAGTACTTATGTATTTTGTGAACATACTTCTATTCAAATTTTATTTTTGCATACAGACCTTTTCTCTGTTTTTATTCCTTTTTGCTGCATGTGTTTTACCCTTCGTTGCGTCAGGCTGCAGCAGGGAGTAACTGGAAACGCAGCGAAGGGACAGAGCAGGGCGTTTTCTTGTCGATGGCTGGGTTTTGTTAAGGGAATAACTGAGAAAAGGCATGGAAATATAACTGGCAGCAGGACGTGAGGCTGAACTGGTCGCGGTTGGGTCTGGGGAAGCCTTTTGGGGGTGCTCATGTGTGCCCGGGGGTGGGTATTAGTGCAGGGCTGGGGGGGTCTGTGCTGCTCTGAATTAGTTATGGTCCCCTCGCACGTATACACTCTTCTGAGCCTAGGAAAAAGCACTACTGTTAACCTCCAATTGTTTTCTCAGTTGCGGGGGAACTAGTGAAGCTAAAGAAAAACCTTTTCACACTTCCAGGTGGTCCAAACCTACAAGTACTTAGCGCTGAAGTTTTCCCCCACAGTGGAGATGAGCAGGGGGTTTGAGCAGGTGAAACTCCCGGTGTGTGCTGTGCCCAGAGCCCAGGAACTGGGGGACACAGCCGGGCTGGTGCAGCCCCGGAGCTGGGCACGGACCCCTGCATCCCCCTTCACCCGAGTTTCCTTGGTTAATAGGTTTAATGGGTTACAGCGAGTTTAAGCCCTGGCCCAGGTATTTGTAATTCTGAGTGATCCCGGCCACCCCGAGATGTGTATAGAATCATAGAATCATAGAATCATAGAATCATAGAATCATAGAATCATAGAATCATAGAATCATAGAATCATAGAATCATAGAATCATAGAATCATAGAATCATAGAATCATAGAATCATAGAATCATAGAATCATAGAATCATAGAATCATAGAATCATAGAATCGGTTGGAAGGGACCTTTAAGATCATCTGGTCCAACCATCAACCTAACTCTCATTAAAAAAAATAAATGTACATTTTCTAAATGTATTTATCTGCCCTGCAGAAGGAACATACAACCTGGATATGGATGTATGATGTGAATTGTGAGGGGCTGGTACCGGTGCTGGGCTGGTGCGAGCGGCCGGGAGCCCTTTCATCACCGGGTGGGAGAGCAGTGATGCTCAGCCCCACCTTTGGCCACCGGGGCCACCAGGAGGGGAACGCTGCAGTTTTCTGTTCCCTGCTGAATATTTATACACAGCTTGTTGGGAAAAAAGAATAAAATAAAATATTGAAACTCTACAGACTTAATTCCTGGCAAGGATAGAGGCGTGCTGTCCTTCCTGACTGGCAATCAGTGAGGTGCCACCGTCAGACTGGGGAAAAGCAGGGTGGAAAGAGAACCCAGAGGTGGTGCTGCTGGGGAGGCAGCAAAGTTTCCTCACAAAATCCTCTTTCCATTCATAAGTTATCCACTCAGATCACTTTCTGGTGGTTTTTTTTTCTACTTCAGGTGCTTGTCTCTCACATAATTGCGTATCCAGGAGTGGGGCAGTGCTGCTGGCCAGGGATTTATTCCTTCCTGCTAATGATGCACCGACACCAAATTCATGTGCGTTTGCTGCCTCCTCGACTGGGCTGTTGGTTTGTTGTGTTGGGAAACGTGGGCTCTGGGAACAGAAAGGGTGACTGGGATGGCTGCAGTGGTGGGATGTCCCCAGGATGCGGGACTGGGAGCACGGTGGTCCTCGAGAATGCTTCTGCAGATGCCCCATGACCATCTGTGGGAAGCTCTGGGTTTAGGGGGGCTGGAGGAGCGGAGACACTGCCTTGGCCCTGGCATCGGTGCCCATCCTTGCTGGGAACTCCCCACTGGGGCAGGGGGTCCTGGGGCTGCCGGGTGAGGGGGGACAGGGACATTTGCCTTTGAATATTCACACTTGGCGAGTGGGTGGCCGAGTTATCAGCGTGGCCAAAGGGTTATAGCAAACTGTGAGGAGTTGGGGCTCTTCCAGCTCAAACTGGGGGTGCTGTGCCTTCTCCAGCCCCCCTCTCTTTGGCCTGGGTGTCGGAGGAGGCTGGTGTCAGGAGCCCTCACTGGTTCTGTAAAGAGCTGGTCAATATTTGAGCCTGTCTTTGTCACTGCTGCTGGTGCCCGGCAAAGATGACACTTTGTGCCTTCCCTCCAGATAAACCAGAACATAATGTGGTCTTTGAACCCTTCTCAGAATCACGACTTGCCTGCTCCGGGAAGGGGGATGAGGCAAGGTAGCTTTGCCAGCGCCAGGCAGGGCTGGGTTCCAGCAGAAAGGAGACGGCACACACCCAGGTTCCTCCAAATCCCAGCCCCGTGTCCTGCCCTGGCTGGTGGGGAGAGGACAGAGCTCAGCAGGGACCCGCCGGGGACATCGGGCACATCGGCTCCGGGCAGCCTTTGGGCTGTGGAGAGGAGGAGCACTGAAAAATTAAAAGCAAATAGAGGTGTAGGTGCGGAGCAGAGCCCGGCGGCCGGAGCGCAGCGCGATGCTCCAGGAGCGGTGCTGGAGCTCCTTCCTGTGGTGGCGAGGATGAGTTACTGGTGGCGTGCCACAGCCCGCAGGAGGGGGGGGTCTGCCTGGCCACCTTCCCTCCCTCTCCTCCAGCCCCAGCGGTGGGCACAGGGGCAGAGCACCCCCCGTGGCCACGTCCTCGGGGGCTACCTGGGCTGGTAGGGGTGGAGTTGCCCGGTGGTGGCCCCGTACGGTCACCCACGGGGTGTTCCTCCCGCAGTGCTGCTTTGGTACCGTGGCTGTCTGTGTTTTCCCAAGCGGGAAGGGTCAAATAGTCTGTCCCGGGTCCCTAAAACAGAGCACAGGGAAGGCAAAGCGGCACCGGCCCCGGGGAGGGGTCCGGGGGGGACCCCAGCCAGCCCCAGGCCACCACAGCCGGTGGCCGAGAGCCCCGGGTCCTGCCCCCTCTTCCTGCAACAGCAATTTGTGAGTTGTGCCCCAGACCTTCCAAAGATGAGAATTTGGCCCTTAATGCAGTTTTGATGTATTTTTTTTATGCAAATAAGGTTTAATTTCTGAACTTTGAGCAGTTTTTGGGTGGGTTGGTTGGAGTGTTGTGAAGTTGAATCCTCCCAGGGTTGGTCGGAAACCTCCGTGAACATTATTTCTGTTGTTAAAGAGAGTGGAGAACTTCAGACAGCTGGTACTCACTGCCGAAGCAGACAATCAAAACAAAGGCATGTTTGTAATCATACTCAGTAGTCTTTTTAATGTGAAGTAATTACTAAAATAATCTAAAGACGTGGATCAGATTATTAATGAAAATTACAGCCTGCAAACTGCAGTGATACACATCTCTGCCGTTCATGAACCAGAGGGGGAACTGGGGAAGGGAATGGACAGCCCTGGGGTGTGCGGGGCCCCAACCCCGACTGAGATCTGTTGTCTCAGCTGATGAGCTTGGGGGGGGGGGAGGGGGCAATTAACTACCTGCTGCTGATTGGGTAGGGGGTGGGAACTCTGAACTCCACTCTTTTCCATCCCATCTACTGATTTTGCTCTTTTTGCGCTAAAGAAACAAAGTGTGAGCTATTAATGAGTTCCATTTAATATCAGCCTTTATATGCACAGAGCTGGGCAAAATCCCAGTTCGGGTGGCAAACACCCAGGGCGGATTGGCCTCTGTCAGCCCAGGAACGGCCTGGGGCATGTGGGAACCTGCATCGATTCCTGGTGGCCACGGGTCTGGGATAGCCCTGTATGCTGAGCACAGTCCAACCTAACAAATTAACACAATTAATTGGCATATATACACCCATACAGCCATACACTGGGTCCGAATGTGGCCCCCAAACCAGAGGGGGTGACCACAAATCCACATGGGGGTGGCAGCAAACCCCCTGCCAAGCCCTGGGAATAAAATGCCACCTCTTTTTCTGGTGCTAATGAATATCTCACAGTGCAGAAGTAGCTCTGTGCCGGCACCAAGTCGGGCGTTTCAGCTATTTTCAGGTTTTTTTAAGTTTCTTTTTCTTCTAAAAGAAGACAGCGAGGCTCAGCCCTGTCATCCACTTCCTCGCACAACCGCCGCCGACTTCAAAGGAAATCCTGCCGGCAAAATAGCTACAGAATTGTGTCAGTAGTTTATTTGCTCCCCAGATTAGATAATTAATGAAGATAGAATATTAAAAATTACATTTACATAAAGCTGAGGGTAATCTTAAAGCGTTCTATTATTTTGTAAGTGACCCGGAGTTTGTAAGGTGTTTCTAAGGGTGAGTGGGGAGACAGGTCCTTTCGAACAGGGAAGTACAATTTATAATCCCGGTTTCCGTCGTTATTTGTTCATCCCCTGGTGGGTCGGCAGAGCCCTCCTCACCCGCCGGTGCCCTTCCATGAGAGGGTCAGGTGGAGCTCCGTGTTTCAGTCAGTCCAAGCCGCATCCAGAGGTGAAATCCAAGCAAATCCTCCTGCTCAGACCTGGTTATTCTGAATTTCTCCTGTTGGGCTTTCCCTGGGGGCTCAGCCACGGGCTGCACCTGAGTTTCTGAAGACCTAGAGATGGCATAAACATTCACTGTTTTCAGTATAAAGTCATGGAAAACATCCCTTTCCATTCTAGTACTGTATTTTTGGCAGTGCCCTGAGTGGCTGCTGTGATGTGAACTCAGAATTTTGCTTGTTTAGAAATCAACGTGTCTCAGACATTTTATTTAACGCCAATTGCCTGTTTCCAGGCATTTTTCCCACCCCTGCGATGCCGAGGGGGTGTTTTCCTGAAGCTCGTGTCTCCTGCAGACCCAGCCCTGGGTGCAGCGGGCGCTCTGTGTGTCCATTTGGGCAGAAAATCAGGATTTTAGCCCACAGGTGATTCCAGGAGCACCCCCTCAGCTAGCTGCGCCCAAAGCAGTAATCCCAAATCACGTATTAAATCCCAAATTAAAAGAGAATCCCAAATTCCTCCTCATAAAGGCCGGCACGAAGTCACCCCACACAGAGAGCAGCAGGTTTTTTTGCCCAGAAATGGGAGAGAGAAACTGTTCTCCCCTCCCGCAGCAGGAACCAGCCGTGCCAGGCTCTGCCCTGGCAGGGATTCGCCGCAGGTGGAGATGGAGCGAGGCTCAGTTGGTGAAGAGCAGGATTTTGTGCCCGGGCTGGAATGGCTTCAACACCAGCGGCAGCAAAACTGTCACCTGGATGTGACCCTGGCGACTAAAAGCAGAGAGAAAATTCTGAATGTTATTTACCAACTATTTTAAGTTATCTAATCTTCACTGGAATGGCACCTCTTTACTAAATAACTCAAAGCAGCTAGTGCCTGTTTCTTACAAACCCCTTTAAAATCTCTCCTCTGAGTTCTTTCCCTTCTTGCCTGTTGCCCAGAAGCCAACACTTCACAAGCTTTGTTGACCCTTTCCTTGGCGACCTGCTGAATGATGGACTCCCATCACCTCTCACTTCCCGGGCGTTTTCCGGAGAGAGGTGTCGAGTTCAGAGAGCTTCCTTTTATTTAAAGGCTTCTTGTTAACATTGATTAAAAGAAATACCTTTGTTCAAGCCTTGAAGGCAGCAGCGTCCAGCGGGGCTGGGGGCAGCGGGTGCTGAGGATGATTCCTGCCCCCTCCCCGCGAGGATGAGGGTGGTGGGACGAAGGCGGAGGGAGGGTCTGAGCTGAGCTGAGCCGCTGCCAATGGTGTGAAGCGGGGTTTAATCCCCACTTCCCACCAAACTGGTGTGGTGTTTTTTCCCAGGGCATGGACAAGCCTGGCTTGGGGCGTGAGGAAGGGAGAGAGGGTGTTGAACATCCCTTTATTAATTAAGGCCTAATTCTTAACAGTGTGTGTTTAACCAGGCAGCTCGGTGGATCCAGATCTTGTGTTTGGGATGTGACTTGCAGAATCAAGGTCTTAACTCTTAACACTTTGGGTGATATTTTTATGAAACCTGCGGGTGAGAGGGTTCCACTGGCGTTTTGTCCTTTGCAGAAATCCCAAAGCCAGTCCCGCGGCTTTGACTTCTCTGCTCTGGGCTCTCAAACTTTCCATCCGTTTCCTTATTTTCTCAGGTTTCACTTGCTGCGTGCAGGAGGAGAGGGATTACACGGAGCTCAAAGCTTTAGTCACTCCCTGTGCATTCATGTCATTAAGAGGCAGACGTTAATAGCCTGGTCCCTTCCAACCCCATGTGATTCTGGGGTGAGGTTGAACCACCAGCTACTTCCTCCTGTTGTGGGATGCACAATGTCATTGTCATCGCTCTTGATGTCCAACCGCCTTCCCAGGCCACCACTGGCCATCACTGGGTGGCAACACTGGGTGTGCTCTCGCTGGCAGAGAGCTCGCCCCGGCCCAAGGGGTGGAAGGAACCTCAGGCTGGAGTCACAGAGGAGGAAAAACCTCCTCCTCCTGCCGGTCTCTACCATCTGAGCCTTCCCGAAACTTCACAGGCCTCTTGCTGGGCAATTACAGGAGGATTTTAGTCTGATTATACATTAAAAACTCCCCTCTATAAAGAAATTCAAAGATCAGAGACATTTTCTTTTAAGTATTACACTGAAATTGGAACACTCCTGCTGCTTATTACAAAATGTTCCTACAAGGCACTACCCAAGCCTTAGCCTTTATATTTTCATTGTTAGATTTTTTTCCTCTTTTCTCTATTTAAACATTAAATCCAGGCATTTCACTTCCACCCGTGTGTGTTTACTGTGATGTATGTTAGGGCTGTTTTAATTACAGCCTGAAAAGGATGCGCAGTCACAGGCCATTGTTATGGGCGGCGTTAACAGGACTCAGAGAATCAAAACCAAACAAAAAATAAATGACACTTTTGTCCTTCCAATATGTGAAAATGCAAATTCTATACTCTGAATTTTTCCTGATCCCCACTATTCTCTAATCTTATCAAATATACATTCCCCTTCTCTGAGCTGGGCTGATAAAGCAGCTTGCCATAAACAAGCCGCATTAGCTTTTCGGGGAGCGTGTTTTCCTGGTAAATCCAATTTCACAATCTTTTTTCTCTCTTTTTATTATTTTTTTGGGGGTGACATATTAGCCATTCCTTGGTATATAAAACGCCCTTTGAATATTTTAACCACCGTGTTCTGCGCCGCCGCGTGGTGCAGCCCAGTTGCCGTGTCAGTGGGTGGTTTCCAGACCCCCTTTTTGCTGGGAAACGCAGTCTGAGGGTGGTGGCGAGCGGCGCTCCCCAGTAACCCCCTGGGTTCCCAGTCCCAGCACAGCCTGCGCCCAGTGTCCCTGTTTGTCTGTGAATGGAGGTGCCTCCAGGTTCATAAATCTGTGCGCGGTAGTACGGGCTCCCTAACAGCAATTCATTTTAATTATGTGAGACATAAAAAGACCACCTACGGATGAGACAATACAGCTGTAAGATTCTCAAGGTTACTACGGGGAATACTTCATAACTGAAGTATGTTTTCCCCAAGGAATTATACTACCATTTGATTTAATTTTTAATTTTTACATTTTAATCAAAAATAGATCAAATGGTGGTGTTCTCTCCTGGGAAACATACTTCAGATATGAAGCAGTCCATGTTCCTTTTAAATATGTAAAGCTGCCATTTATGTATAACTCATGAATGACACCCTGTGTTGCTGGCAAATACCACGCGGTGATTTCTAGATTGTCTCAGTACCACCACCCTGATCACACACAAATATCACTACACCCCCCTCGGCACTGAATGGGGCGGAATTCTGCAGTTAACACAACAGGCACCTGGTGCTGAACGGGGGCCACGGCCTCTGGAGGACGGGCACGTTAAGGGTGGCAGGGACTGTCCCCCGGGGCGGCCAAACTCCAGGGAAAGTCCTGGTTTGGGTTTCTGAAAGGCAGGGTTTGAAAACGGGGGTTTGGCAGCGCGGGTGGGGACATTCCAGCACGGAAAAAGGACAAACCTCCCAATCTGGCTGTCAGGGACACCGGCAGGGAACGGCAACTGGGATTCTTCAAGGTGGTGGGGCCCCGTTATTTGACGGGGGATGAGGCTCAGATCAGCCAATGTCTGCTTGATCTTCCTGTCAAGTTTTTTTGGTGTGTGTGTATTTAAAAAGAAAACAATCTGGCCACTGTTTTTCTTGCTTAATTGAGATGGAGCTGGGAAAAACTCAGGCAGATAGAGCAGCGGGGGGGTCTCAGTGCCCCTTGACGGGGGACATTTCCTGCTGTGACTTTTCAGGAACAGTCGCTTTATAGTGAAGTATTTACCCCCCAATGGAAGCTCCTGGTGCGTCTCAGAGCAGTATGTGCGTTTTTGTGTCCTTGGTGTTACGTAGTTACATGCTGTCTATGCAGTTATATACGTATGTGTATGTTACCTGCAGCTATAGCTTCACCTGTGATAAAATGTCAAGGTGTTAACTCTTCATTTTACAATTACTGCCAGTAATCGAGGCAAAAATAGCATTATTAAGGTGTGACACTGAACCCTGTGACACAGGGTACCTCGGGGTGCTCTCAGGAGAGATGCTGAGGTTTTAATACTTAGACAGTTTTCCCAACTAACTTAAACGTAAAGACCACTAACTTTTAACATTATTTTCAACATAAATGTTGTATAAGTATAGATTTCTTGTCTTTGTGACTAGTCACGTACAGACTGCCTTTAAACCCCACGTACCAAACCCCAAATTTTGGGTTTCCATCCTTTTGTGGCAGCCAAGGTGACAAGTTGATGAGTAATTACCATCAAACGAAGAGTGAAGCCAACGCGAGTAACACGGTCTATAGCAACTAAACCCAGTACAAAAATTTTACATAACGTAGATAATGTATTTATTATTTCCCTCACCATTACGTTTATCCTACCCCTCTCACACTCACTTCTTGCTGCTTCCCACGTCAAGCCGGGATTCACTCTCGTGGCACGCTCCACGTGCTCACCCTGACACAAAAATGAGTGTGCAGCGCTCGCCAGCCCACACCCCGCTCGTCTGGCACACACGGAGTCATTTTACCCTCAATTCATGCAAGAACAGTGACAAAAGAAGAAAAACAACATAAGCAAAAAAATTCTGCCTTCCTGCTCCCTCCCGTGGGGTCAGTGTGAGGAGGTGATGAGCAGAGCCGAGGTCCCAGGACGAAGCTCCCCTGGAGAGAAACCACAGCGCGAGCAGGGCAACGGTGTCACCAGCAGCACCGTGCCAGGATTTGCCCCAGAACCAGGCTGCCGTGAGGCAAAATGAGAATTCAAGTCAAGCGACAGCCTGAGGAGATCACACTCGGACCCACCAAGGCAGCGACACCCACGTCTCCCCCGAAATCCCCAGGAACTTAGGTGTGATCCACCCGCGAGGTGAGGAACGGCTGGAGACGCGGGGGGAGGGGAAATATGCTGAGAAATACGAATGTTTAACTCTCTATTACAGCAAACCTGCAGAGAATTACCTCCTTCCAAAATATTGATTCTGCATATCCTTCATGCACCAGGCGCCGGGGGGGAACACCACCAACCAAACCCCAAACTGCCTTTATTCACCTTCACGGCTCCGCGTGGGCAGAAGGCAGCGCCCTCGTTAACGCAATAACGAGCCCAGACCATGCCAGGCTGTAGCCAAAGCGCCCTTTAATGCTTCTGCTTCTGTAAGTAACGATTTACAAAATACAAAGTTAAAAATATAAGATGATATCATTTTAAACCTGAATTAAAAACAGACCATTTTACTATTTACACATAAAGAAAGGATCACTCAGGTTATTTTGTGTACAAACCACAGAATTAGGAAAAATAAAGAGCATATAATCTTTATCAATAAACCAAAATTTTATAGTTATACAAGAAAAGTCTTACAAAAATAATTTTGTGGTTCTGCTGCAGATTTGACACAAATCTGCTTAAAAGCAATATTCCCCTGTCCCCACCTGTCCCTGTCACAGCAGCGTTACCATCCTGGCTGGCAAATCCCGAAACAAATTCCAAAACCAGAACATCTATTTAAAATCGCACAATTACATGTACAATTATCCAGAACACTTTATCAGCAGCAGCAGTCCCAGAAATGGCAGTAAAAGTCTGTTCAAGTTTTTGTTGGGACTCAGGGCTCCCGCAACCAGGAGGAACGTAGAAGACTAATAAACTAATAAAAAGGGAGGACGCAGGTACCCTCCTGCCTCCAACTGCAACTCCCAAAGCGTTCTTCCATTTATTTTTTTTAAATAGTATAAGCCAACTCAAGAAAAACAGAAAGGAGGGAGCTGCTATTTTTGACAAATACTAGGGAGAGCATCCTTACACTACACAACTGAAGTGTGAGCACACACACACGTGCTCGCATTTGAGTCGCACAGGAAATACTTCTTAAATACTGGAGATTCCAGTAATTAAAGAGAAAAGGCAAGTTTCACATTCTGATAGCCAATGCATTTCTTGTATCAGCAAACAGTAGCAAATTAAAAAATACTGTTGGAAACGATTGATGTTTTCCAAATGTTGGAGATAGTTGATGCTCAAGGCTCAGCTGTGAGGCAGGAAAGGATGTGCCCAACACAACCCGATCTAAAATAGCGGCTTTGTATTTGCAAAAGGTCTTTCCCTTCCACACGCATCCTGTTTCTCGACCCCTTCCCGTGCATCCCCCTGCTACTGGTCACTGGAGTGTGCCCAGTATTGGACCAGGAGCTCCCCATCCACCCGTCTGGTGCTTTTGCAGTTAAATAACGAGGGGCCATTAGCCCGGAAATGGAGATGTTAGGGACGCAATAATTACAACACTTGATTGACTCTGAAGGAATAGAAAGATGCAGGTGAGTTCTCACAGAAATCTTTGCTGAGGAAGAAAGGCATCACACTTCTGTATCAAAAACTTGGGGTTTGATGCTCTTTTCCACTGCCAGTGGTGTTCTGATGCAGCAGGGATGGAACTGCCGAGCCTTTCCCACTCCTTTTCCAGACTAATGTGTTTCAGTGACAAGACTCAGCAGCACGAGGTGACGGGGGCGACTGGGGTGGGCTGAAGACGAGGGGAGTTACTGTTCCACCAGCTGATCTAGTTCTGCGCCCCTTTTCGGAGCTCAGTCTCAAAGCAGATGGAATTGGCAGGGGAGCAGAGGGGCTTTTTATTTAACTGTTATTATAGAATTGATCTGACTTAATCCTGTATTGTGTTCCTGGAGAATGCAAAAGGCTATAATTAAAAACAAAAAAAACCCTACCGCTTTCCTCAAGTTTACTTTCTCTAGCACAGCACGTAGAGGTTCAAAACGTAGACGTGAGTGACACTAACTGCTCACGGGTCAGACTTGCTCTCACCTGCGGCATCACATTTTTGGGTGTAAAGGAAGTACCTCAGGCCCGTGTTCCTGCTGCAGGGAACTGAGTGAAAAATAGGGTAAAATTCTCCTATTTTGTTCAGCTGTGTGGATGCAGCAATCTCCGAGGAGAGTCCTGAGAGTTGGGGTGGAGACTGCAATAAAATACCTGCTCAGTCTATGGTAACAAGGGGAAGACTGATAGGAAAAGATCCCATTAAAATCGACCACTCTATGACTTCATCAGCCTCTGTAACAGCCCCGAACTACACCCGGTCCTGGGAGTTATGTACCATCAGATTTTATAACAAACAAGTAATGGTTGCTCTAAAAGGAGAAGAATTAAAACGAACATGGCACAAGGACCATAGGGAAAACCAGTTGGGCGTTGGTTTTACCACGTTGTGTTTCAGATGAGGACACAGCTGAGGTTGAAGCAAGCAGCAGCAGCATATCCAGTGCCACCCGTGAATCCTCAACATGACAAAAGCTGAGTTACTGAAATGAAAAGCACCCTTAGGGTTTGATAATCCACAGACATATCCCCGTGATTTAAACGTGATGGCACGCTTTGCTCTGATGTAGTCCAGCAGAAAACTCTTCCTTCCCAGCTGGGATGGACACCGTTGCTTACATCCAGCTGGACTGGGCACCAGGGGACAGGAGATGAGTCTCAGCTCCTCGAGGCAGCAGGGACAATGCAGTTGCTGAACCTGCCGTGTTTCTTGGGAGATTTGATCGTGTAACGGATTGTACTGTTCTTGTGATTGCAGAAAATTTTGAAGCATCTGAAAAATTTCGCGCTTTGAAAATACTGATTTTCAATGTAACTAAAATTTCTATTGGCTTGGAGGAAACTTATTGCCTCCTAGCCAATCAGTACGCATGGCCATTTAGTGCAGGGCTGCTCTGTAGACTTATTTCCTCATCTATTACTTAACTGAATTCAGCATTCACATGATTAATCTATTCAGGAAGAATATCTCCTTAATAACAGTCAACTCAGTGCTAACTACAACTCAGCTATCGTAGTCTAAAAATCTGAATGTGTTTAAAAATGATGTAGTTCTATATACTGGCAAAATGTAGATGAAATTATTTGTAAGAAGCCAATGAAATTCTGTTGGATGACAAGTTCAAGACTTTTTAACAGCTTTGTTGTAGTATGACAATAACTGGAAAGACAGTGTCAGGGCATCTTCACCTTTGAGGACTCCACAGAGCTGAATTACTGTTCACCTTGGCTTTACAGAGGCTTGTTCAAATAATACTCCTTTTTCTATTAGGTGTTTGCCTGCCGCATTCACAAGCTCTGCTTGTTATAAACAAACTAGAAGTCTAGCTTAGAAGACACCCAAATCGAACGCATATTTAAGATTTAAACATGTTTCAATAGGATTTTTACTGGCCTTCCCAGCTGAATAGCCATCTAAAAATGAAGACATTTCTGCCTGCACATATGGGGCTGAGCTAGAACTGCAGCCCTGCACCCCTGGAAATGCAAGGACCACGTTCCAACAGCGTCAGGGAAAGTGCCTGAGAGAGACAGGAAAATCTCTTGTACCGACAGGACCCTCGGCCCAGTCCCAGGGCCAAAGACCAACTGAACTACTCTAAAACATTAAATCAACTTTTTTTTTTTTTTCTCCTAACACGTACTGAGCTACCTTAAAAGCAGAAGCATTTTTTTTCAAGTGTAGAACCGATGCTATCGGTGACTGTGCAGGGACAGAGCAAGCTGCCGTACGCCGAGCACCGCGGAGTCCCCGCCGTGGGCGAAGGCGCAGACGTCCGGGGGGCACGGGGGGCCCCGGTGCCGCTTTGGAATTCACAAGGAAAAGCAGCGTTGCCCGTCTGACGACTCTCAACTCCTAGAAGCCCAGGATATGATTGAAGTGTCCCTGAAATGACAAAAATCTTATGTCACTAAAAATCACTTCATCAAACACTGAAGCCTTTTCCTCAGTGTATGTTTTCAAACTTCATTTGAAAAGAAACTGAGAGTTCCACGAACAGCTTCACAAATATCCCCCCCCCCCCCTTTTTTCCCCT
>QJSC01021201.1:1265302-1299292 GCA_003697955.1 Calidris pygmaea | reverse complement strand
CTCCTAACACGTACTGAGCTACCTTAAAAGCAGAAGCATTTTTTTTCAAGTGTAGAACCGATGCTATCGGTGACTGTGCAGGGACAGAGCAAGCTGCCGTACGCCGAGCACCGCGGAGTCCCCGCCGTGGGCGAAGGCGCAGACGTCCGGGGGGCACGGGGGGCCCTGGTGCCGCTTTGGAATTCACAAGGAAAAGCAGCGTTGCCCGTCTGACGACTCTCAACTCCTAGAAGCCCAGGATATGATTGAAGTGTCCCTGAAATGACAAAAATCTTATGTCACTAAAAATCGCTTCATCAAACACTGAAGCCTGTTCCTCAGTGTATGTTTTCAAACTTCATTTGAAAAGAAACTGAGAGTTCCACGAACAGCTTCACAAATATCCCCCCCCCCCCCTTTTTTTCCCCTGAAGGACTTGTGAACAACTAGGAAGTCTGGACAGTAATGATACCTTCTCAAGTAACCTGGCCATGATCTCAAGTTCATTACTAGGCCATAGGAAAAAACACGAGGCTGATCTGGCTTAAAATAGAAATGGTGTTAATTAGAATTACAATGTTTGTACTTGGTTGTAATTTTCCAAAATTAAGTGGTCACTGATCTAGAAGAATTTTACAAACTCTAATGTCACTGTGACTCCAGGATACAATGAAACTCAGTGTCTCAGGTGGCAATTTGGGTTTTATTCCCCAAACGTTATTTTCATTTACAAGTAGCTCTGGTATGTCCACAGTGTAGTATTTTTAGGCTATGACTACTCTTTGCAAAGGAAGGATCCAATTAGAGGAGAAAATAGGAGATTGAATGGGATTCCTGAATATTTTATGATGCCCCAGTAAATGACGGAAGATGTAAAATGGGATGGAGGAAGTTGTATCTTGCTCTTTGCTTTAGTTACTTCCTAAACTCTGCTTTTTAGAGCGAATTTGAAAAATGTGTTTGCAGTCTCCATATTTTCCAACTGCTGCTGGAAACATATTAGTTTGTGCTCTGCCGGCGTACCTCAGAAATGCTAAATCAATCTGCTTTCTTTTATTTACATGCTTTATTCCTGAGAAATGTAATTGCGGTTTTTATTAACTTTATGTTTTATGGATCTAATACTTAAGAGCAAGTCTATCTTTTATGTCACAGAAAGGAGGTTAATATACTCACGGATTCTCCAGCAATACATCTTGGGCAAGGCTGGGCAGTACCTCTGCTCCCGTGGTTTTCAAAAACCTAATGAACAAAAACATATACAACGCTATCAAAAAGGGAAAAAAAAAAAAGGCAATTATTTGCAATTTTATGATAAATTGTATTTTAAAAGTCATCTTCTGAAAAAATAGGTGTTGCTGACAGTGTAAACATACCACTGCATTTTGCTTTGTCTTTGTAGCCCAGGGACAACAGTCGGGGGAGATTCTCTGTTTCGAATCCAGCTCCATGGCACAACCCACGAGGTGAGCACCAGCCTCAGGGAGAAGGGTCTCCAACCTGCACGCTCGCTTCTGGAGGAACCAAGAGCAACAGTTACTTGTCTTCGCAAGGTATAGGCCACTGAATACAGCTTTTCGGGATTTCGCTCTTTATGACTGATGGGGATTTCGCGTTTATTTGGAAGAACACTGAAGTTAGTAAAATACAGAGTGCCAGACACTAAGCCAGACCCCCAAATTTTGTATTTAACAGCGTGTGTCACGCTGCAGGAGCAGGGAAATCTGCAGATCCCACTAAATGTCTCTCTGCCTCAGTTTCATAAACTGGGGCTAAAATGCCACTGGGAAAAGAGCACACTTCACCCTGCATTAGTATTTAATTTAGGATGGTGTTTATCAAAGGAGCGGATCAGGGGAAGTTGTGTGAAATGACTAATTACATCAAGGAAACGGAAGGAAAAC
Organism: Calidris pygmaea; assembly: GCA_003697955.1. NCBI lineage: Eukaryota > Metazoa > Chordata > Aves > Charadriiformes > Scolopacidae > Calidris > Calidris pygmaea. The sequence goes on along the minus strand of QJSC01021201.1, from coordinate 1,297,409 downwards.
CCTGAAGCCAAGTCAGACAGCTATGAAGACATAATTTGTAATGATTTCGGTGTCTTTCTCTGAACGCTGTCACCTTTTTACAGCTTTCCATTGCTCTATCACCCATTAATGTCCATCTCCTGAAGCTCTAACCTGAGCTGTTACCCAGCGCCGAATGACACTTGGGTGTCAAAGGCAGGAGACAGCAGGGGTGTCCCTACGCAGGGACGTCCTTCTCACGGCGCTCACAGCCCCACGCAAGATCAGTGCTCCCCAGAAATACTGACTTACTGCTCTGTGACAACCAGGTCAGGAGCTAGGATGGTTAAGGTGCAAGTCCGTGGAAGACAGGGACTGGAAACCTTAAGAATATCCTTGGGCTGTGGGTGCCATCCCACGCAACCCAAATCCCAGGGGCTCCTTGAAATTCTAACAGCAAATTAACAGAATAACGGGAAATTTCAAAACCGACACAAGACGTTTCAGGGTCTGACTGAATCCCAGGGACACACACGCTTCTGAGATGTTTTTCTGATGCCTTTCTGAACAAACTTTGTTTAAGGAATAACAATATTCGATCTCTTTCACAAGCCTATAATTTCACAGGCAGAAGACGCGTTGCCACAGAACCAACAGACCATTGAAGCACAGAAACGACATTTAAAATTTGAATGTGTTATGCAAAAATAAAATGGATCAATACAACAGGAACCTCAGCGGAAAACAGTTGAAACGAGAACCCTATCAAGGAATACAGGGTATTTGGATGGGAAGTAAATCAAAAAGTGAAATATGTATTGTACTAAGAAAGTGAATAATATAATAACAAAAAGTCTGAGAAGGTCCTCTAAAGACAGACTGCCTTCCACTGGGAAAACATTCTCTTCCCTTTGTTGCTGCAGAACTCGTCCTTTATTAAAAGGTACAGCATCATGGTACAGCAGCAGAACCAGTGAGATGTGCCAGATGAAGGAGAAACGGGAAAAAAAGGACTTACTGCCATACTTCAGAAGAAATTTGGCTTATTAAAAATAAATTCAAGGTATTGTTTTTTGGAGGAGGTTAAGTTACTTAGCATCAGTGACAGGAATTCAGCATGCAGAGCAGACTGCTGACAAACTTATCACAGCACTGCCAAGACAATTTGGGGAAGTTTCTAGCAGAGGCTGGCTTCGGGGGAGACTTCACTCTCTGGAATTCTCTCCCTTAGGAAAGAAACAATCAATACATCAATCCTGCCTGCACACAGAACACACGGAGCACGGGATTCAAAGAGCCTGTGATTAACAAGGATCAACGAGCTCACTATTCAAAGGGCAAGGATTTCATCCAAATGACTACTTTTGTTAGGGAATGATCAGGCTACATCCGGCTTGGAAATGTACTTAAAGACAAGCAACAGCAGATCACATGCTGTCCTACAACAGGCAGAAAACAGGTCTCTCTGCAGAGAAGACATTCTGTAACTTTCCTTTCCGGACGGAAAGTCCTGGAAAAAACACACACCTTTTTACTGATGCCGAAAGGATAAAGGCCTCACAGACACTGCTTTTCATAAACAGCGATTTAAATCAGTGCAAAACCTAGCTCCATCGAAATAACTAACCTAAATGCAATGGAAAGTGTTTTTAAGGAAGACTACCACTTGCTTTTTGTTTTTAAAAATAGCTGTAAGAATTGAAAAATCGCCTAGAAATTTAGTAGGTTCATCACATGCAACTTCTGTTTTACCATATTTTTCAAAGCCAGGCCAGCTTCTGGTTTGTGTTTTCCACACAGCTCTCCTGTAGGTATAAAGCAGGTCTCTGCCCAGCCCAGCTTTATCCAGTTTAGTTCCACGGGATGCCTTCATGGCGAGGACAATGCTGGCCGTGGGTAGGTGCACCCCATTATTAGGGCCCGGCTCCCCACCGAGAGAGGTGCAGATGGCTCCGTTTGGGAAAGCAGAAGGAATGTGAGGTCCTTGTTCTGGGAAACCTCACTTGCAGTCCCGTCCAAACCAGAGCAGGACACGTGAAGAGCTCTGGCCTAGAAAATCTGTCACCCTTTACTGGCCTCTAAATCCACGTGCCTTAAGCCCAGCGCAACATCAGTGAGCTCCATCCTAAAGCAAGTGTCTGAAATGCACACAAATAGGTACATCAAGGTAAAAAAGGCAAAAGGAAATCATATGTACATACATAAATAACATACAGTAGGAACTGAGGGAGAGCAGGGAAAAAACTATAGGGAATCTTCCCCAGTAAGCACAGCCACTGGCACAGGACCCTGCATGACAGCAGCATCAAATAAGAGGATAATTAAGACTTCACACCGCCTGTCTCCCCAGACCCAAGGATGAGCCTGTGTCGAGTAGAGCTGAGTTCAGGGCTCCCTTCCCCGAGCGGCTGACACAGCCATAACATCTCTGCACGGGCAGCCACAGCGTTGGGAAGGACTCCTCACCCCAGCACTGGCAGTGGCCTATAGCCCAAAAAGGACAGAATCCCAAGGCGAAGAGTGACGCGTGTTCTGAGAGTAGACCTCAAATGTGCAAAACTGTGTGGCGTCACAGCCGTCGGGTTACATGGTAAAGCACCTTGTCTGCACGGCCACTTGGGCTCACGCCGTCAGTCAGAATCAAAAATCGAACAAAGTTGTCGATTATTTAGCGAAGAAGCCCCTGTGCCACAGGGAGCAGGTACCAGAGGATGGAGAGCACGATTTAATTAGGATGTGTCCCCTCGGCAGCCAGAAAGCGTAGGTGTGTCACCCTGTGACCCAGCAGGTGACAGCACCAGCTCAACTGTTCAACCCATTAAGCCGCGATGACTCAGTTCTAATCTGGACCATCACAACTGCTGGGACAGAAAAAAACCCACCGGCCCCTACTGCCTTGTCTTGGCTACTCTACCCAGAAAACATTCTGAGATGTAATAAGGGGAGTTCTCTTTTTAAAACCTTGCAGAGCTCAACCGATGTATTCTGCTGTCCACACAGGCGGTGACAGCAATTCTGGGCTGCTGCCAGGGAAGTTTGAGAAGAATTTTATCTGGTTTCCAGGCAGCTGGCTCATTAATGCTTTCCTTAGTGGACAAACTGCAACTCATGAACCAGGAGAAGGGTACTGTTTGCCTCTCTAACCTCCAAAACGGGAGAAATTCCTTCTCTCCCGTGTAACCCTGTCAGTCACAGGCAGAAAGTTGAGATGTTCCCCCTCTTCCCTGCAAGCGGTGTTTCTCTGATAAACACGGTCAGCCCCCAGCCCCCCAAGGTTCTGCTTGTCACCCAGGAACAGGGATGATAGAGGAACAGCGGTGGAGAGTGTGAACACCAGGATAAGAATGATGGGGACAAACATTTTAGCAGGGCCTGTTGCAATAGGGACAAGGGGTAATGGCTTTAACGTAGAAGAGGGAAGATTTAGAGTAGATAGAAGGAAGAAATGTTTTGGTGTGAGGGTGGTGAGAGCCTGGCCCAGGTTGCCCAGAGAAGCTGTGGCTGCCCCATCCCTGGAGGGGTTCAAGGGCAGGTTGGAGGGGGCTCTGGTGGTCTGGTGGGAGGTGTCCCTGCCCAGAGCAGGGGGTTGGCCTTTAAAGGTCCCTTCACGCAGTAATTTTTTGTTGGAACTTCTGTTAACTGCTGCAAAGTCAACAGCTCGGCACCTGCTAGGATGGAAGACGCTCACAAGGTGGTGGATGAGAGACGCCTGGTTGGAACGAGTCCCACTGGAGAATTAACACACACCTGAAATGGAGAACTATTGCGGGAGCCCAGGACAGGAACGCTAAACACACCGTGCCCGTGGGGCACGTCCTGGAGCCAGGACAGCACGGAACAGATGGCATTAATAATGCCACCCGGGAAAAAGCGTATCAACCCAAAAAAAAAAAAAAAAAAAAAAAGGAAAAGGAAAAGAAAGGCTTTTTTAAGTGAAATTCCACCTAAAATTAAGGCCGAGCGCGTGCCGTGCCTGCCTCCCGGCGGCCGAGGGGCACCGCCACCCCCCGCCGGCACCGCCCGGCCCGGCCCTGCCGCCGCGCCGCCGCCAGAGGGCACCGCCCGCCGCGCCCGGGGCCGTCAGGCGGCCCTTGGCCCCGGGGAAACGACAAACGGCGGCCGCGCGGGATTCAGGCCAACGGCCCCGCGGCCAGCGGCCGCCTCACGGTCCCCTCACGGCCCCGCGGCCAGCGGCCCCAGACCAACAGCCCTTTCGCGGCCCCGGGGCCAGCGGCCGCCTGACCGTCCCCAGGGCAATGGCCCCTGCGTGGTCCCGGGGACCGGAGGCCGCCTCACGGCTCCTCCAGGGCCCCGGGGCCGCTGCCACCTCACGGCCCCGGAGCCAGCGGCGGCCGCGCTCCCGCCGCGCCCCCCCCTCAGCGCCCGCGGCCTCCCCGCCAGGCCTGGGGCTGCCCGCGGGATCCGCCGCGGCCGGTCCGGGCCGTTCCGTCCCGCAGAGGGGGTAGTAGGTCCGCGAGGCGCTCCCCCCCACCCCGGCCCCGCTTCCCGGTGGCTCCCACCGGCGGAACTCACGCGTTCCGGCTCCCCCGGCTCCGGCGTCCGCAGCGCCCCCCGCCGCCCCCGCGCGGCCATGGCGGCGGGCAGGGCCCCGCGCCGGGACCCGGTGGGGCTCCGCCGCCTGACGGCCCCGCCGCTGGTACCGCCCGCCGGGGCGGGGCCGGGCCGGGGCGGGCACCGGGCGAGGCGGAAGGCGGGAAGTTCCGCGGGTTTTGCGCGGCTGCTCCGCGGCGGTGGGGCGGGGGCGGGGGGGGGATTGTGGCCGAGCGGCGCGGTGGCGGCGGGAGGAGCGGCATCCCCGGCGGCCCCGCCATCCCCCGCGCCTCCCGGCGGGGTCCGGCGTCACCGGGGGGTGCGCGGTCGCCGCCCGCCTTCTGCGGAGCTGCGTTTCACTCGTCTTTATTCAGTCGTTAGTGAAAGAATGAGCAGCCGGGCAACAATTTCAAGCGGTCTTCAAACGGCCAGTAAATGCCCTAAATCCGCTCTCAATCCTGAGCGAACGCAGGGCCGGCTTTATTTTTCGCTTTGGATTCCTTTGGGTTGTGGGTGGCACCAAAAACAGCAAGAAAATATTACCCGGGACCGTTGGGCGTGTGACTTCTGTCATTCCCTGTCCCATTTTTGTGCCTCCAGGCTGCGGGGATGGCGAGGCACCGAAGAACCCAACCCAGGTGGAAGTGCGACTGCGGCTGCACGAGGGAGTTTTAAAGTTGGCACAGCGGATGGAAAAGAAACAACAAAAAAGAGAAGATACTTCCTGGGGAAGAGCCAAAAGGCTTGTTCCGTCTCAGAAAAACCACCCGGGTTTGACTGGACTGTCGGTGACCTGCTTAGGAACAGCACTAGCACCCCTGCCCTTGAGGTGAGAGCGCAGGCAGGGCTGCTGCCGTCAGTGATTTCAGCTTATTTTGTAATTGGATCATTCCCAAAGAACTAAAGCCCCGTCAGAGCCGCAGGGAGGGTGAGAAGCAGCGTGGAAATGAGAGAGGGCAGAGCAGACGTGCCCAGCGCCGTGGGAATTACCAGCGCCAGGGGGTGAGGAGTTCCCTCCTCAAACCCTCCCCACGGCGCGAGGAGCAGGGACTGACACCGCAGGGACGCCCCCACCCTGGCTGGAATCCTGCTGCTTTGCCACAAGTTGTCCTTCTCTAGAAGAAACATCTAAATGCCATGTGGTGGTGCACCAAATCTGAGCAGCACTGAGGGTCATGAGTTTGACTTTTAGTTTTGGGCACCTCGAAACAGGTCCCTCGGTCTACACGTGAGGGACTGAGCATCACAGGGGCTTGCTCCAACCTGATGGCCTCCTGCCCGGGCTGCTGCACCGTGTCCTACAGCGCAGGAGTCCCCATCCCATTGGGATGACAGGCGATGTCATTATTTCAGCTTAAGTCACAAGACAGTATCCGAATTTCAATCCAATTTCCAGACAGACTCATTCAGGAGCTTCCAGGGATCACCTGCAGGTTCCCACCCGTGCCAGCAGAAGACAGAAATCATCGGCACAGACTTGGACAAACTGCACGGTGACCCAGAACGGGCAGGGACTCCTTCCAGATTCATTGTGAAGATTCTTTTCTAGAGTTTGACTCCCTCCTTTAATGAAGCCAAGGTGTCTTCTGCACCCTCCGTCTCCTACCAAAAGGGGGAAAACAAAACGCAGGGGAGGAGATGACAGCGGAACTCCTCCTCCCTCCCCGGCGCTGTGCGTCCCACAGAAAATCAGAGTCCTTCAGGCTACTTTTGGTGGGTCTCGAGGCCGGCATGGGGCAATATCCTCGGTCGGGAGGCTGTAACGTGCCACTTGGCTTCTCTGCTCGGCCAAATCGAGCTGTTTTGCAGGAAAGAACACGAATTGCCAAGCTCTCCCTGGCACCTGTTCCCTCCAGAGCTTATTCTTCGCTGGGGATCCAGTTGTGTTACAGTATATGCTCTGTCACAGTCTTCAAGCCTGAGGGTGTATCACAAAAAACATAATCCGGGGATTCTTTTTTTTTTAATTTAGCATTTGACATGCCTGATAGAAAAATAACCCTAAACCTGGGTAATCCAGTTTGCAGAACATCTGAAGCATAAGTCATTTCAGAGTCTGAACCAAACCCAAATCCATTCACATCACATCAGATTTATTTAATTATTTCAAAGCCACCTGATTTCAAATTCCACCCCCAGCGCCCACTTACGCGTCCTGCCGGCAGCTAGCACTGTGGACAGGCTTCCCCTTTAGATCCGCACGTTCAGAACGCTGGGATGCACTATAAAACCCGTGTGGTTTGTGACCCATCCGTGTAAACGTGTCAGCGTAGGGCAGGGGACGCTCGTCTGCGGGTGCAAGGTTTGGAAAGGGCGGTTCCATCAGAAATGTCCCCTCTGCGGTGCAGAGCGCGGGGGCAGGCGGTACCTGCCTGAGGGGAGTGAGCGTCGGGTCTCTCCCTCCCTGGGTGTTTTTCTGGATGAGTGTAGCTTTCTCAGGTGTCGCTTCGGAAGCTGGGAAGAACAGCCACGCAAATCCAAAGGGTGATCTGGTGAAGTGATTAATTGCTTGTGCTGTGAAGGCTGCGTAAGTAAACAAAGTTAAACTCAAACGCTGCCGTGCCCAGGTTTGAAGAGCTGAGGAACAGAGGTAGAGGACAGATAATGTGCAAACCTTTTCAGGACATCTTGGGAACTCCGAGGCTGGAAACAAATGACACGGTGATGTTTACATGGAAACACCCCCGTGGTGTATTCACAGAATACTTTGGGTCTTTTTGGATCCTTCTGTTTTACATCCATGGTCCCAAGCTTTAGGTCTTAACTGGGACCTTAATTTTACCGTTTGCCTAGACGGAAATGTCAGTATTTCCATGTTTGCTGTATTTGATTCCCTGTAAAATTTTGGTTTATTCTGTGTATACGACTCGTACTGACATTTAATCAAGAAAACTAGTGACCTGTCACAGCCTTTTCCCACCGCTGTTACCCTGACCTGGCACGTCTGAAAGTGAATTCCCGTCTTGTTTCAGAGAATCTGCTCTTTGTGTTGCAATATTCGTACCCAATCTCCTCACCTCCCAAACCTAGACATTCCTCCAGACCAGCGTGAGNCTGTGTATACGACTCGTACTGACATTTAATCAAGAAAACTAGTGACCTGTCACAGCCTTTTCCCACCGCTGTTACCCTGACCTGGCACGTCTGAAAGTGAATTCCCGTCTTGTTTCAGAGAATCTGCTCTTTGTGTTGCAATATTCGTACCCAATCTCCTCACCTCCCAAACCTAGACATTCCTCCAGACCAGCGTGAGTTTCATTCTATCTTATGTCATGCATCCAAAAGTCAAAATAGAATGTTGCTTATCACAAAAGGTATTTTCAGAACTGTAGTGTGCATTTTTACGGTTGTCAGTGCCCTCTTCCTCCTCCAGTGCCTACCCCCTCATTATTGGAACTTTTCTACGCTCATCTTCTGAATCTGTCATTTTCATCCTTTATGATCATATGACACATTCTTGTCACATCCAAGCTCTATTTTTTTTCTCTTCAGGTTCAAGACTCTCCGAACCCCCTAGAATAAAAGGGGACAATACAGACTCCTTGCGCGAACCACCGAGATGGGTGTGAAGGTGCGGTCACACGCAGGTAAGCAGGGGGGCACCCCTGGGTATCCCTTGCTACAGGGCAATCAGTTCTGCCTTGATTTACAGTGATTTTTTAAGGAGGGAGAGCACCTTACGTGATAATCATATCATCAGGAGTCACAGGCAAGACCCCTAGGCAAAAAAACAATACTCAAAAATAAAAGAATTTTATCAATAAAAGTAATCTGGTTTAATATGCATTTTAATTTGATTTTGAATGGAACCATTTCCTTTAACCAGAGGCTTTTCCAGGATCAATCTTAATTAGTAAATCTCACCAGTTCAGATGCTGATTTTGCAAGAATCAACAAAAATACGCTATTCTTAATCACTCTATATAAATAAATTGCTAAATTAGTGCATAATAATTAGTCTTTTGTAGCAAAGCACAGGTTAAATTCCTAAAAGTATAGGTGATGATGTATCAGAATAGAGAAAGGACGTGACCAGATAAAACAAGAGGAGGTGTTGCTTAGGCATATTCTGAAGGTATTATTTTACACTGCACATGTACTAATAAATATTATTTCTGACTCAAAACATAGCTTATATATCTTGAATATTTAGCAACTTCCAGCTGCATTAATTTCTTCCAAGTGGAATTACGCAGTCTCTCTGCTGTTACACAGCTCTGTCTCAGCACAGCTCGAGAAAACAGTACTGAGCACCCGGAACTTTTCTGCCGCATATAAAAGTCATGGATTTGGGGACTGGCTGGAACGAGGATGATGTTAAAGCACATCAGTATTTTACAGGGAATTCCCAGCTTGAATATAACAGAGTAAAACCTGTGTCTGGGAGGAATATCCACGTCAGTGCTTTGGCAGGGCACTGCAATGTGGTAATTAGCAAATGTAAAGCCAAGACACAATTATTTCATAATCAGACTTGTTCGCTCAGGGCTGGAAAATGGGGGTGGCCCCTGAGGCGGGGGGTGAGTGGTGTCTTTGGGTCTTTTTTCACCCTGATTTGGGTCTTGCCTCTGCCGTGGAGTCCTTGGCGAGGTGAGGTGAGCAGCAGCTCTCCGGGCACTACGGGAGGTTTGCCAGAGCCATTTGGCCCGTTGCCTGTTCTTCAATCTGGAGTCATTGATGCCCTGGGTTTCCCTGGGACCATGCTGCCAACGGCTCCATCTGGGATGCCCAGAAATACAGCCCAGTGTTCGGGAGATTTAGCTCCCTGGCGTCTCTACGGGCCTATACATTTTTAACAGCAATCCTTGTTTTTACCTTCCAAATGAACCTTGAAAAGGTCTCATGAACCTTACTGAGGAATGAGGTTTTAAATTATGTGACATAGCTGTGGAGTTGACAGAGGCTACAGAGGAAGATGGTTATTTCCCCTGTTCCATCTGTGAATAATAAATATAAACCATTTTTTTTCCAAACCTGTATCCTCCAGCTGAAGGAGGGCGAGTCGTTCCCAAAGCCTGACCATGCCCTGAGCTCTGGTCCTGTCTTCTCCCAAACTCCTTCCCGGCAGAAAAAGCAGCTCCATTCCCTGAAAATGTGACCATCAATACGTGCAAGAAATAATCTGTACCAGCATGCTTTCTTATTGCCAAAAATTACAGTCTTTCCCAACAATATAACCCCATCTTTAACACAGCAGAAATGCTTAGCTCAGACAGAATGTACATTTTGGGGTACCAGGGAACTTAAATGGCAAAAAAACCCCACAATTACCATTAGGAAATAGATGTGTTTGTGTAATTACGTATTTTAGCCTGATTCCTGGCACAGCGCTGGGTCCTGTGCAGTTCTCCACAGGCGAACGCCTCTCATCAGCCACTAAGGAGCTGCAGGAGGAGGTTACATGTGATTTGCTCCATTTTCTAGATTATTTAATATGGGATTTTTTTTAAATGATCTGAAATCTAAAATAAAATTGGGAAATCTGTGGGACTTAGTTATCTAACATAAGAGTTTGGAATTTAAGCAAAGTTATTTTCTTTGAAATGAACAGTTTATAGGGGGAAAAAATACTGTTTCTTCCCTGTTTTGTGACTGAAAGGAACAGTAATTTTTAAAAGCTCTGAAACTGAACAAAATATGGTATAAAATCCCAAATATGCTTTCCCCAAAGATTTTCTATTCTTACAAATTTCTGATTGTGCCCCTGATGTTCTGTCAGGTTAAAATGTCAGAGAAAATATATAGAATTAAACTTTCTTCCCTCTGCTTATCCCAGCTCATCCAAGCGATGTAGCAATCAGTAAACGGAGCTGAAGTTCTCATACTGCTTGTCCTGCCCGTCAAATCTTGAATTGCTGCTTTTAGTGTGACACCAGTTAAGACAAACATGTAACTGTTAAGATGAACAAATTGTGGTGATCTCACTTTGTGATCCATATCCTTTGGTTAGAATTTTCTTAAAATATTTCGAATTTATTCCAAAAGTTCATTTCTAAGCTTTTTTTTTTTGTTCTTTCTGGTACTGTAGACAATTAATAAGCGTTGAACAGATAAACAGTGAAGTCGACTTCATCAAAATTTTCAGATACATCTTCCTCTTGCTGCTTTCAATAGGAATAGAAAACCAATCGTAATGTTGAACACTGAGGATTTTGGGTGGTCTGAGAAGAATCTTAAAGTTGAATCTGTTTCTAGTTGGCCTGTGACTCTGCTCCGGAGTCACACCCCCACTTCAGACCTGTCCCTGGAGTGGCTCTGAGCAACATGGTAGCAATGATGCACTTTAAAAAGGCAGAATGTACTTTTAAAAAAGTAAAATACATTTTAGAAGGTTTATGTCAACTAGAATGTATTTAATAGAAAGCATGTAGTATCATATCTTACTTTTTCTGTGTTTTCTTCAAAAGTATTGACATGCTTTTGCTTTCTTCAAAATATTCTTTGAGAATAATTTAGTGGAGTTATTAATATTTTTTTGGATTAATTTCTGCTGTGCATTTTGTGATTTCAGATAAAACATTGTTGATGATTAATGTGTCAAAATTTTGCACTAGGTTTATAAGAACAGTGAAAATTCTTCAGGATCCCTTATGACTGTATTTTTAACAGCACAGAGATTAGACAGTATTTTGGATTAAGTTCTTTTTTCTTTCCGCATCAAAAAGGCCTATGTATTATTACAAAACTGAATAAAATATTCCCTCTTCTTATCTTGTTCCATTTGGTGCGGTTCCCCGTCGCCAGTGGTAATCCCGGTTCCAGCAGCATGAACTCTAACGGCTGCATATTTATGGGCAGTGAGCTCCAGCAGTGAAAATCTCATTTCAGGCTGACATCACGCACGATTATTTTTGCCAAACTTCCCTGGCAAGCAGGGAAACGGCAACAGGTCGGTGCTGAACAGCGGCCCGATGGCAAGGCTGAGAGCTCACCCCAGGGCACCTCCATCCCATTGGAATCTTGAAGCCTTTTCGTCGCTCGAAACAGAAGGCGCGATGTTTTGGTATCACAAGCATTAACTAATAACGATTCTTGAATGGTGAAGACAAACCCCAGGTCTTGTTTGAATTGGTAGATTCTAGAATACTCACAAAAGGATTTTCTAGATGACATTAAAACCTTCCATGGATTATTTTCACCCAGAATTAAAGCGTTCTTAGTTTGGTAACTGTTATCAGGAACAGGGGCCTTTTATGAGTTACCGGAGTGATCTTCAGATAGAGCACTGACTAAGCCTTTTGATTTTAGTTAAAAATATACCTCAGAAATGCCAAATACGGGACACAACTGATAACACGGTTCGATGTTTTGCTGTTACCAGGAGTAGGTTCTGTCCACGCGGAGCCATTAACACCTGCAGCAAGGTGTGGATAAGGGAACACCGGCCCCGTTAACAGAACACCTTCATAACTGTCTACAAGCGTGTTATCTCCAGCTTTATGTTCATTAATTTCTGAGTGGCATCTCTGGCTGCGAAGGGGCAGGGGAGCGACACCCCAAAACCACAGCCTGCAGAATACCCTCCTTCCAGAGGGCTGACTATCCCCTAAAGGGAGGAAAACTGGACAGGGAGTCCCTCACCGCTACGGTGACAGGGAGTGCCGGACCCCAGGGGATTACCGGGCCTCAGGGCGCCCGCCCCGGCCCCGCCATGTCCAAGATGGCCGCCGTGCCCCCGTCGCCACAGCGCCTGCGCGGGAGGGCGGCGCCTGCGCGGGGCGCGCGGCTGCGGGGGCGCGTGCGTGGCCCCGCCCCCACGTGACCCGGCGCCTCTCCCCCTCCTTCCTGCGGCGGCGGCGGCGGCGGGGCCATGGCGGCGGGGGAGGTGGCGGCGGCGGGCTCCGCCGAGCAGTTCCAGCAGATGCTGCAGCAGAAGGACGGGTGAGCCGGGGCACCGCCGGGGATGGCGGCCGGGGCGGGGTCGGCCAGCCGGGCGCTGAGGGAGCCGGGCCCGCCGCCGCCGCGCGTTTGGGCCGAGCTCGGTGAAAGGCCGGGGGCTGCTGAGGGAAGCAGGCCCGGCGCTGCCTCAGAGCTGAATAAAGCCTTCATGGGGAAACGAAAAGCACCAAAGCCATAGGTACGAGAAGGGCTTCGGGTTTGGTTTTTTGGCAGGGTATTTTTTAAGGACCCCTTTTGTGAGGGGGGGTTCCTTTTAAGGAGCTCTCGGGGGGTGAGTCGCCGGCCGGGCAGGGCTCCTGCAGCTGCAGAACCCGCCTCAGTGGGCCGAGTGGCAGGAAGATGACCCAAAACAGAGCTTTCATTCACCCCAAGAATTTTCTTTTTCTTCTGAGCCCTAAGGTGTCAACATGACAAACACTTACTGTACAACGTTTTCAATGAAAACAGCAGCATTAGGTTGTTTATTGAGAAGCAGCATGTTTCTTAGGTTGTCCATCTCTCCTGCAACAGGGCTGGTTTCTCATTAATCTGGTTTTCTGCTCTAATAATGAGTAACGGGTGTCTTTTCATTGGTGCCTCAGCATGGACAGATGCTCTGCAGCCAGCTCAGCTCTGGGCAGTGGCTGTTGGCCTGGTAGGAGAAGCGTTGGGCACTGATCCTGTGGGGGAACACTCAGCCCACGCTTGGCTTTGGTGGGAAAGAGCCACAGTAGGCACTACTGCAGTGGCAGAGGAACGGGGACTCGGGTGCCTTAATGAAGAAAGACAGGTTTGGTTATGGGCTTTGCTTGTTTGTCCTGTTGAATCAAAGGCGTGGTAATTATTGTTACATCTCTTAATCCACTAACTGTGTATGTATTTAACTAGGTCTTGTAAGGCACATTAAAACTGCTGCATAAAAACATTTCCACGCCATTGAACTGCTGAGTTAGCAAGTGGCCTTTAAATGAATAAGGAGAGAAAACCAATTTAAATGGTTTAAAAAGGATGACGAAATTACCAGCATCACGTTCTCAAAGACAGTATAAGGAAACATGGAAGAATTTCCATTATGGGAAGAAGAAACTAGATTCTTCCAAACTTGCTGCATGACTCGATTTTCTTTTCTGGAGTTATTCAGCTGAATTGTGTGGGGACATCCCAGAGGAAGGTCACACTCTCGCGCTCCCTGAGACATACTGAAATGAAAATGGCTTCAGGAACAAATACAATATTTTGAAGTCATTTTCTACAAAACCCTCAGTAATTCTCTTATGACCTTTGTCCACAGAACGTCATTTAGTTTTCTCTTTAATGGGCTTGATCATTTTATGGATATTTTTTTGGTCCTAAGATGAATTGATGGTACTGATAACTCTTCTCCTCTACTTCATTTCAAAATATTTGGCTTTGTTTTTTTTGCTACTGCTAAGAAACCAAACAAACCTGCACTCACAGAGCATAACAAATCCCTCAAATCATAGTTATGTTTTTTTAATGATCTCTCCGTTTCTGGATGGTGGTAGAACTTTATATGCATTGGCTCACTTAAGGTACCTTCTATATTTAGATTTTCAGGTGAATTTGAAAATCAATGGTGTAAAAAAAAAAAGTTTTAAACATTTACTTAATAAAGTGGGAAAGGAGAAAGTTTCTTCAATGAAATATTTTTCTCTTGAAAGGTAAAGCTTACGACAAAAAACGTGCTGAATTTTTAAGGCTGGACCTAATGCTATTTTACTGCTAAGTATTTTTTTTCCAAATGGAATTCCTGATTTTTCCAGACTAATAGAATTATCGCTGATCAGCTGCAACTGCAACTGTTGACAGTCTCATAGCAGTTCTTGTTTCAGAAAATTAATCTTTCTGACATCAAGTTCTCAGTAAGCTTTGTGTTATGGAATTAGCATAAATTTTGAGGTTTAATTTTTTTCAAAGTGTGTCTAGATTTTATGGTTGCAAAGAATGAACTGAGCCAATATCTCCATATTTATTGAACTTCTATTATTGCTCTGTAATCTATTATGTTACTTAGACTACATTTTGGAAAAACCAGCTTGTAAAAACAAGTAACGTGGGTTGCCTGTCAGAAAGATTGTAAATACTTAGAAAATACTTGTATCTTGGCCCAAAAGGAGGGTGACCTTGGGAATGTTAATTTTCTGGATGTGCCTATCAGGGCATTGCTGTTTTGGTTCTGCAGTCAATAGGCTCTTTGTTTTAAAGGCATACTGTCTTAAGTCTGTCTCAACCAATTTTATTTTTTTTTTTAATACACTGTAAAAACAAGACTTTGGGCTTTTTGTTTCTTCACAGGAAATGTGTGATACATCCTTCTGGTTTTTCTTTGCTACTAAAGTTTAAAAAAAGTTAAAGCTAAATTTTTTTGGGGCTCACAGCTTTTCCTCAAAAATGGGAAATACAAAATGATATAGGAAGAGAAACTTTGGGACTTGTCATAAGCTTTTGTTACAATCCCTTTTTATATATACTAGTTGAGTGTTTAGAAATATCTTGGTTGAATGTAAGAAATACTTTGTGTAGAATCACTTACATGCTTCATTTTGCTAACTTTCTATTTTCTTCCGCTCTTAATGTTTTAACTTACTCTGGCTGTTTCTCAAGTTGATTTGAAAGCAGTCGGATACCAAGAGGGTGGTCTAATTGCAAAATTAGACTTATTCTGTGAAGGAATTTGTCACCCCCCCAACACCCTTGGTATGAATTAATTTAAAGTACATTCTTCATGAGGATAAAACATAAGTGCATTGCAGCTCTGTGTTGGTAAGGAAAGAAAGGGCTCCGATGGAATGAGGATTAAATAAGCATGTGATTATTCCTCCTCTGCTTGTCCTGAGCTGACGTTGCTGTGATCAGATGAGTCCCGCTATGCTTCCCAAATTAAATTGAGCACTTGTGAAATACTTGTTGGTAGCAGGGACGGGTGTGTGTTCCCGCCTTCAGTGAATGGAAGGAAAATCCATCATGTTATTTATTAGTGCTTTGGCCTGAAGTGCAGCCACTAAACTACTCATGTTCTCTGTTCTCCTTCCTTCCACTGCTTGTTTTTAGCCAGTGGAACTATTCTCTTCTTCCGCTTGCATCTAACAGATGTGAAAATTATGCTTTTAGATGTACAGGCATTGGGCAGTTGCAATGACAGCTTTGTTCTCTGTAATTGTAAAAGCTGCAGTAGCTCTTAACTAGATTAGACTGTTTTGTCATAAAACTTGATGTAAAAAACCCCCCAGTATTAACTTCTCTGAGCTTCTAACGGTGTCAGTAAACAGCACATACTTTAGGGAGGGTATTGGAGAAGGACTCAAAATCGGTATCTCGGGTGAAGGGTGTGATGAGCAAGTACAGGAAGACCCATCCTGGAGCGAAGCTCTTGGCAGTTCGCTTCGTCAGAGCTTGGTCTCTCTTCTCAAATACTGAACTGCTGCTGCTTTTTTCATTTTAAAATTTTAATTCTGTTGTGACTGGATATTCTCATACATACAAACGATCCCCCCTGCCCCCCAACCTACCTAATTGTTTTCACCTTATTACTTTGTGGCAAAAATAAAATGTTGGTTGCAACAAGGGGACAGCGCTTCCAAGGGCTTGTCCCCACTGGCTCCAAAGTCTTTAAACGGTGTGTGGCTGAGCTGGGCGCTGTAGGGGTGTTGGGAAGAGCTGTCTGCTGTGAGAGCAGAGAAAGCTCCTGCAGGAGGTACCTGTGCTGCAATCTGCCTCTGCCCCACACACAGCATTGCTATAAAAGTTTACATGCCGAAACAGAGTTTTGCAGTTAAAGTTTTACTGAACTGCTGTTAAGATATGGTCTCAGCTGTCTCAAGAAGTCCATACCACATCCCATGTATAAGTAAAGAGTAAATCACTTAAGTGAGACTTTACTGGGGTTTAAATGTCAATTGTGAGCAGTGGAATCAGTTCAAAGAAGCTTTACAGCTACTTTGATGTAATTAAAGAGGTGGTTTCCCTTTGGGATCATTGCTGCTGGTGACCTGTATAGGAGGGGAACCTGTACAGGAGAGAGCTCCAGAGAAGACGTCCTGAATTGTGCCTGGGCTCCGGTCTACATTTGTGAGGCTGGCATTCATGGAACAAGGCACTTCTGTTTTCCTGCAGTTGCAGTTTTACTCGTCTGTAAACTCTGCTGGTTTTAATCAACTTTCAAAGCAGAATCACGCTCTGACGCATGGCATAATTAAAAAAAAAAAAAAAAAAAAAAAAAAAGAGGCTATCCTGTTATATTTCTACTGAAATTTTCTAGAATTGCTTTGGGAAACAGAATTTCTGAATTTTAAAGTTCTGTGTCTGAACTGAATTTAGTGCTGTATTCAGATAACAGTTCTGGTATGAGTGTCACGCTGCCTGCATAGCTATTCAAATTTATACTGAACTGCCATTATTTGGTAATAAAAGACACTAAAGAGCTTCTACACTATGGTTACCTTGATTTCTCTATCTCTTTCTAAGTAGATTAAAACTAGTCTATTAAGTTGCTAAATTTTTTCATTATCCCCTATTATTTAGTGGTTTTGGCTTCAGCAAACCTGGAGGTCGGAATTGAAAATGAGATGCAAGTGTCTTGTTGCTGTTCTCATCAAAGCATGTTTCGTTGCGCTCATGAGGATGACAATGTGGTACCTGGCTCAGTGGGATTTCTTTTCACACATGGGGCTTCTCATCATCAAATGCTGGGTGTAATTAATACCAAACATTCAAGGGAACCTTATTGAAGCTGGATGAGGGCTAAGAAGTTGGAGCTAATAAAAGCTTTTTTTTATTTTTAGGTCCCTTGTAGTTGTCCACTTCTGGGCACCGTGGGCTCCCCAGTGTGCTCAGATGAATGAGGTCATGGCAGCACTGGCAAAGGAGCACGTGCAGGTGACGTTTGTGAAGGTAAGTCAGGTGATTGGGCTTGTTTCAAATAGAGGAGAGCTGTTACTGCAAAGTATGTGTAAAATAGGACAAAATACAGGTAAAGGTGTTTCTGAAGTTCCCTTTTGGCTTTACGTGGAGATTTCATTTGTTCCCCTGATGTTAGTGCTGAGCTAAATAGATCTCAGAATTTGTAGAGATTTTTCTGTCTGATACTAAAGATGAGCAATAATCTTCATGAAGTTTAAAGGAATGTAAATTAAACTCTGTGCAACGCTGGCACTCTGAGGTGGCAGTGGTGTGGTGCTGGGTGGTATAAACACAAACGAGCTGCTCTATTTTTGTGAGATCATCTGCACGTCCTGGTAAGAGAAGCAGTGTGGAAGGAAAAATGACTGCACTTCATCAACATGCCATTCCTTTTAAAACAACTTTCTCGTGTTAATGAGACTCTTCTGTGATTATGAGGGCAGGGAGTAATGGAGCAGTCAGCTGTGTGTGTGTTAAATTTGATTTCTTACAGCCTTTAGGTTTTGTGGGTTTTTTTTTAATGATTCCTCTCAGTCGGTATTTCTCTCTATGAAACAGGAAGGTGGAGGTATTTTACTGGTGGTATCTTATTACTTAGAGCTTCAAAAGACTAATTTTCAATGTTTTGAAAATTCATGATGCTTACATTATGTAGAATTGCTACAGCTTTTGTTGGGCCCAAGAAAACTTGAAAACTCCAAGTTGTCTCTTTATTATTCATATTCATGTATTATTTATTTATAACCCTTATTATTCTGCTGCAATTTATTTTTTTAATAACAAGTCAAAGTGATCAAGTTTTGCAAAACTAAGATAATGGCACATTCCCCTCCCTGCCCACCCAAACATTACTTGTTCAGAGAAAATAAGCTACTGAAAGACTTGGGTGGATTTTTTTTTTTTTTTTTTTTTGCAGAGGGTGGAGTGGGGCTCCTCATGGTGAATGTGTTTGATTTTGGAAGTTCTTTGTGGGATTTGGGGCTATATTCCAGAACAGCCAGAGTCTGCCTTTTAATTGGCAAGAACCTGTTAACTCATCAGATGGTTCCAGACGACTGCCCAAGAGCAGGGTCTTGCCCTGCAAGTCATAAACCATTCCATTCGGGAACAGAGCTAAGGAATAATGACATGAACTTCAAAATTGCCAATAAATCTTGAAGTCTTTCTAAATTCAGTTTCTCATTTTAGTTGTTGCATGGCCTAACTGTAAGATCCTTGGCTTGGTTAAAATGAAAGTGTTGTCTATATCCAGAAACAGTTAGAAACAAATGTTTGGAAAGTTGTACCACTAACAGCAAGTTATTGAAATATGAAATTAAATCTGTTCTGTATGCGTGAGCCTCACCAGAGGGGAACATAAGTATCCCAAGTAAGTAGGAAATTTTACTGGAAAAGAAAATTAATGTTATAGGTAATCATTTGCCGCTTGAAAGAGAATAGATAATTGGAATCTATTTACAGTTTTCAATTTATAGCTTAGATTTCTCTGTTGATCCTGTTGGAGCATTGATTTACAGAACTAGGGGTGAAGCTTGGACTCTCACTTCTGACTTACTCTGCGGGATTGCTTCTGGATTCAGTGATCTCATTAGGAGGAGCAAAGCAAAACATGGTGTAATACTAAAGTATTCAGAGGGTCACTACACATTTCAGTTAATAGTGAGAACAGACACAGTATTTTCTGGAGTGTGTAAGGATGGGTAGGAGTGGGCAGGAGCAAGCTGGTAAGTAGTTCTCTCGGTGCTTGTTCTTGAAATGTCACTGTATTGTTTGTCGAATAAGAATTTGAAAGGCTTTTTCTTCTGTACACTGGGTTGTAGCTTTCTGTTTGAAATATTTAGAACTATTACTACTTTTTTAACTATAAACTCAGATATTACAGAGCTTGTGTCTGAAACAGCCTTGTACTAGATCTCTCACCTAAGGAAGCTTTTAGTCTACGCACAGAAAACCCACAAATTTGAGTTAATGAGAAGATATATTTTCTTGGCAAATTACATTATATAATTTCAAAGGATTTGTTTGAATGCTGAATAAATTGAGGACCAGTACTCTCACCGAGCTGGCGGCTCAGTAGCTGGCAGCCTTGCAGGAGTTAAAGCTAAGATGTAGCCATCAATAGCTTATTGAAGAAACACTCCTTTTTTGCTTCATAATTTGCAGAAGGCTGCAAATGTCAGTCATGATGTACTGCCCCTTGAAATTAGTCAATAGAGCAAACAGCAAGGATTGCTGTGGGCAGAAAATAAGCACTGTAATCATGACATAACTGGGGTCAATGATTTATGGATTTCAATATAGTAGTAGCTGCATATGATTGAAAATTTACTAGGTCACTAGTGCACCAAAAATTTTATTCGTAGCCTCTGGGCATCTTTTGAAATGTGCAACAAAATAAAAACCTCTGAACCCGTTTTGACACTGTGTAGGCTCAGTGGATGACACGCCAACCCAGTGAGTCTCATTTAAATGCAAATGTGTCACAAACTTCTGCATCAAATCCTTTTAAAATGTATAAAATGCCGAGAAGAACATTCTAGACAGGATTGACATCCACGGTCCAACTTTAAAGAAGATTATGAAAATAATCTTTTTGTCTTGGTTTTTTGGGGTTGTTTTTTTTTCAGTTGGAAGCTGAAGCTGTGCCTGAAGTATCTGAAAAATACGGAATTAGTTCTGTTCCAACGTTCTTATTCTTTAAGGTAAGAGAAACTGGATTTAAGAGAAAACGGATTCCATGTGGACTCTAATACAGATACTTTTTTAATACTACTACCAGAAAAGCAGAAACTTAAGAACTTTGTCAGTGATTGCATATCTGATTTAAGTCTGTCTAGTGGAACCTAAAAAAGTGGATAGAAATGGTTCTTGCACTTTGTATGTAACATTTCAGAGCTTCCTTAATTGCTTTGGGATTATTACCTAGTTGTTTTAGTTGTTGTACCTTGTGCTGGGTCAAAAAATTTCCAGTAGTATTTCCTTGCCTAGCTATAGTTCTGCAGCATGGCAGAAACCCAAGGAAATAATCTTTTGGTAGAAATGACAA
Source organism: Calidris pygmaea (assembly GCA_003697955.1). Taxonomy (NCBI): domain Eukaryota; kingdom Metazoa; phylum Chordata; class Aves; order Charadriiformes; family Scolopacidae; genus Calidris; species Calidris pygmaea. The sequence continues at coordinate 1,277,056 of QJSC01021201.1, read as the reverse complement.
GTCTGGGTCACGTTTGTCTGCAATAATAAAATTAAAAATATCCTTTTTAATAAATTCTTCTGATGGCAAATTCGCTGGCATTAACAGGCAACAGAATGGTACGAATCTTGGAACTAAAGTCTGGCTAAAAGATCAATACACTAATCCACCCTGCACCTGAAAATCTATACTTTATATGGTGGCTTTACTATTCCTTTTATTACAGTACAAATTCTGAATTTAATCCTTTAACACGAGCCTGTGTTCTGGTTTCCGTAGAATTCCCAGAAAGTGGACAGATTAGATGGTGCACATGCTCCAGAGCTGACCAAAAAGGTACAGCGCCACGCGGCCAGCACTTCCCTCCCTGCTGCCTCCAACGAGGGGGCAAAAGAAGATCTTAATTCGCGTCTGAAGAAGCTCATCAACGCCGCCCCCTGCATGCTGTTCATGAAGGGGTCCCCGAAGGAACCCCGCTGCGGTAAGGATTTTCCCCAGTTCGTGTTCCCCGTGACAGGGCCCACTTTGGGCTGGTTGTCAGATTTACCCAGTTCTGAGGAGATACATCCCATGCATCCCAGCAGTGCTCTGTACACCCAGAAACATTAAATTAAGTATTTTCATATTGCTTATAAGCAGCTAGAGAATTGCTATTCCCTTAGTTAAATTTTGGAACTGGAATCACAGAGAATTAAAGGCTTTCTAAAGAATCTGGGATGTGCAATGCTGTCTTTGAACCAGGACACGCTTCCTGAGGAAGCTCGGTGTTTATTCGTGATGCATTTTGTGTGTCAAGTTACAGGTGGAGAATGTAAAATAGTCTGAAGAGAAGGTTTCGGTTCAAGGCATAACAAGAATTGATTAACATCCGGGATTACTGTTGCCATTGGAAAAAGGAAATTAAAAAAAAATTTGGAAAATGTGAAAAAAGAAAATTTAGCTGGTAAAATTGAAAGAGCAGTAGCATGTTTCTGCTGCAGTGGAAATGCCTTTTTGTTAAACCTGATGCTTTTAACCCTGCTCTCTGCTCAGAGTGCCTGGTTCCCACCTCACCTGGAGTGTTGATCTACACGGAAAGCACACAAACAAATGTTAAAACCCCAAAGTTTTCAGTCCTGTGATTTTGCAGGGTCGTCTTTGCTGCAGGTGACCAGGGCAGTGACACGAGTGTGGGGTGGGGGTGGCTCAGCCAAACAGTGCTTTGGGCAGCTTTTGGTGGGTTATGGCTCCTCTTGCTCTGATGAGCTCCTCATATTTATATGGGTACATGTGGGGTGTCTGCAGCTGAGATTATTCCAGCGCACGTGCTTTAAATTGGACCATACGGGGTGGTGCCGTGGTGCTGCCGATGGTGCCCCTGCCGTGCTTGTGCTGAGACCTTTGGGGGGTCCCTAGTGAGCTGGAGGAGCAGAGCACGGCTCTGGCCACATCCCCTATGGTCACGGGCACAAAAACCACAAACCAACAAAGGTGTTGAGGCATCAAGGTTAAGGATAGTGCTTCTTCCTAAACTGAACATGGAAAGCGACTTAAAAGTATAACATGGGTTCATTTGCGTGTCTCAGTATGAGAAAGTAGGTATTTCTTCAAGCTTTCAGTTCTTACATTTGATCCCTGGTACCCCATGAAAAGTGCACAGGAGGTACTCACCAAAATAGATGTATGTATGAAAATTGGAAGTACTAAAATGTAGTGCAATGTATTAAATCATCTGAACTTGCACCTTTTACTTTTGCAGTTAAATACCGTGCCCGCTTTAGCCTGCTGGGGTGGTGTCTGGCAGTAGCTGGGAGGTGTTAGTAACGTGGTCTGTTAAGCTTCCTGCAATAGAAAAAATCCTTTTCAAGGTGAAGGTAATTTACCATTTTGTCAGAGATGATACGGATCTGTTAGAACAGTTGTAGGAGTAATAAAAATAGAATTAAATAGATGGAGCCATCCCTGCTTAAAGGTGAAGATAATTTTTATTTGTATCTATTTTGATACAAACAATAGACTCATGCTGGATCCTCCTGTGCAGTTGGGGAGTAGAGGGAGCCCTGTCCCGCGGTGCATTTGGGGATTTCCTTGTAGTTTGGAATTTTTTCATGGGGAAAAGCCAGGTTGTGGTTAGTGTCGCGTCCAGTTTGTCCCCTGGGCAGGGTGTTTGCTGGCAACTGTATGTTGTATGTACGTTGTATTATTTCAGTGGATTCCTTTGGACTGTGGTAGTGTTTGTTTATTTGCTGCATCAATGCTGTAATTATTTGGGGTGTTTTTATTGTGAATCTGGCGTGATCATCTAGATAACCGCTTAAAACGTTTTGTTAGGGGTTTAATTATTCCTTGTAATGCCTGTATGGCATTTCTTCAGAAATTCAACCTAAATCTTTTGTTACGAAAGTGAAACTGTTGTGGCAGTTTATCCGGAAGCCGAGCGCTTCCAGCCTGCTGCCAGAACCTTCGCAATGAAACACAACCAATCAATCTTTCTAGTTTGCATGTAATTGCCTACAGCTAAAATAAAGCTTTTTTTTTTTTTTTTCCCCAGTTCCTTACAGTAGAAATGAGTTAATATATTGGCGGTGGAATAACCATCAGCAATCAGCCTTTAGCTGTTTACTAATGAACTCCCAGATGTATGAAAAATTTCAGAATCTGTGTTTTACTCCAGGCTGTACATGAACTTAACGCTTCAGCTGTAGAAAGAAAAGCAACTTAGATGCTGTACATATAAATACTGCTACTTCATAGCTCAATAAATTGTAGATCATGAAAACTGCAAAAAGCCGTAGTAAAAATCCATATTTCAAAAACTAATAGGTGGTCTTGCAAGCTGAAATCAAAGGTTATTTTTCTATGGCACTTTGATTCTTTTTCCCGTTTAAAGCTGCTTTATTTTTTTTGATTCCTTATTAAAGCCTTAAAGCGTTGTTTTTCCTGTTGTAATAGTAATATGTAATTCCTCTTTTTGTGTTTGCAGGTTTCAGCAAACAAATGGTGGAGATATTGAACAAACATGGTATTTCATTTAGCAGTTTTGATATTTTTTCTGATGAAGAAGTTCGTCAGGGGCTGAAAACATACTCTAATTGGCCAACTTACCCGCAGTTGTACGTAGCCGGAGAGCTTATAGGTGGACTTGATATTATCAAGGTTAGAAACGGAGAAATTCTTAATCTTGTTAGTTGTCAGAAGCATGGGTTTTCTTGCTTTTTATGTCTGATTTTTCTTCTTCCCAATCTCCTCAGGAGCTTGAGGCGTCTGGAGAACTGGACACGGTCTGTCCGAAGGCGCAGAAGTTGGAGGACAGGTGTGATATGTTATCTCATTGTTCAAGGGTGCCGATTTTTGAGGTTTCCTGTATGTTCATTTATATAGGGGGAACCCCCTATAGAAGTTCCTGTTCTTTGACTTTATCAGAACTGTGTCAAGATTTTCTTTAGTCACAGAACTCCTGCAGTTGTTTAATATGTTCTATTTTCTATACAGGAAGCATCACTTAATATAAAGCTGTACTGCAATATCTGTATTAAGCTATACTGTTTCAATTGGCTTTACTTATTATATTTGTTAATTTTTATTTGTAGCAGGTATATATAGTTTCCTTCTTGTCTCTCTCAAGAATTTATTATTTAAAGATAACTGAGAAAACAATCTTCTAAACATTAGTAGCTTTTGGTAGCTTTATTTGGCTCAGACTTCATAACTGCGATGCTGCTGGAGAAAGTGCCTCTGCTTGTCACCTCATTTTTCCTGATGACTCATGTCCGTCGGCTCCTGTTTGCTTTCACCTGGTGGCATGACTGTGCTGCGTCACTGGGAAGCGTGTTGCCTCCTGAATCAGATCTAACATCCAGAACCAATTTGTCCGTCTCTAACCTTCCTGTTTGAAGATTTGCTTGTTGTTGGAAGTTCTGCCCTGCCCCAGGCAGTCAAGCTCCAGATTCCTGACAGGTCCTTCAGCTGGAGAAGTTCCTAGTAGATGTGGCTTTTTTTCCTAGTTTTTGTGTGAATTTTATCTGCTGTTAAGATATGCAAAGAGGGTCTGGCTTCTCAAGAAGGTGGCCAGGAACTTGAAGGCAAATAGTTCCCCTCTCGCTGTGTGAGGATGGCAGGAGCAAGTTCTGTGGTGCTCTGGGTGTGACTGGTTCTGGGTCTTTGCCCTCTCAGCCCAGTGGAGAAATAATTCAATGCAAGCCATCTCACTGTGGCGATAAAGTATACTTATTTTCACACTTGTGTATTTATTAATTTCCTTTTTAATTTGCTCTGTGGCTGAGGTTTGACTTTTGTTACTCTAGTAGTGTCACTTGTGCATTGTTTTGCCGTGGCCACAAAAACTAGTCACCTCAGTTTGCAGTTTCAGGTTAAATTATAGGCGGAGAAGAGATTGTCTCAGTGTGGCCTTCTAAAAACTTATTTTAGAAAGCTTCCTTTAGTCTATGCCTTCCTTTTTGCAAATTTGCATAAGCTGTGACTATTGAATTCATTCATGGTGGTTTTGCTTTGCTTGGTGTTTTTGGGGGAGAGAAGATAATGTGAAATGTTGTCTTCTTATGTGATGTGTTCTAATAGATGGAAGTTGTAGGTATAGCTAAAGGTCTCCCTAAAGGAGCAACAGCAGCATCTTTGGAAGAGGCGTGCAAGTTTTTATTGATTGTAATCAAATTTTGATATAGAAGTGGCCTGAAGGAAAACTGGCTAAAAATTCACCGGGCAAGTCAGAAGTAGCTGTTTATGGCCTGGTGTGTTGGTCATCTTTTTATAGGTGTTTCCTTTCCACAGAAAACCTGTCTGGAAAGGAGAGGGAAAGGAGGGGAGCATCTGGGGTTGTGTGGGACAGGGCAGAGTGGGGCAAAACAGACTTATTCCTGAATTTCAGTAGTGGAAAGTCCTTAATCCATAAATCCACGGATCTTATGACTGATGGACAGTAGGTAGCTTACTCTGCAAGAGACATTCTCTCATGGAGAATGAGAAATGCTCGGTATTATAGTCAGTATGTGAAAAGCAGTATGTCAGTAAATATAGACATTGTATTTAAAATATCCTAAAATTACATTTTTCCTTAAACTTATTGCTGCTTGGCACTTAGAGGGCAATCTAGAAAAGTAAATTGTTGCCCTGAAAGTAACAGGATGGTTCCACCTCTTTCACTGGAGTTAGTGTAAGAAATTCCAATGAACGGAGGTGCTATAATAATGCTTTAAATGCACTGGGTGAAGCTGTAAGTTGCTGTCTTTCCGCTTTTTATTTTCCGGTCGAAGGAAAGCTTGGGGTGATAACCGAGCTGGTTTATGTCTTCTGTTTCTTACCTTCTCTAGGCTTAAAACCTTGATAAACAAAGCTCCTGTGATGCTTTTTATGAAGGGAAGCAAACAGGTAAGATTAAGTTATATTTGATAAGTTATATTGCTTTATATCTAAACACTTTTTTAAACAGTGACGATTTCCTTCTTTTCCTTGCTGAATGAAAATTAATGGTGCTGGGAAGTTTGGTACTTGTCTTTGTACTCGATGCTTCTATAATCCCTATTTGACCTGACGGAAATCTGATGCTGAAGTGCTGATAGCTGTGTAAAATGGGGGGATTTGCTGCCCTGCAGCGACGTCTGTCAATTGAGCTGCAGTTCAGGAACGAATGGACGAATTGGGCACGTCCTTTTGGTCTTAGTTATTGATAGTCTTTGCAGATAATGGATTTTCTTCTGATGCTCTGAGTGCTTGCCCCTGATGACTGTCCTGCTTGAGGCGTATGCTTTGATTATTGCCCAAAACTTTATCTCTGGACACGTATTTCTTGAAACTCCGCTCTGACCTAATTGGGGTTGGGCATCCTGTCCTTTGTAATTTCTCTGACTTCATTATGCTTTCACAACTGCCTCTGAAAAAAAGCTGCTAGATGTTTTTTTAAGGCTAAAGTATAATGCCACGTACCATAAAAGAGCCACTGCTCTTCTCCCATGCATGGAATGGGCTGTGCCCTGTGTCTTTAAGCGGCAGTTAATTATCTTGCTCTCTGAAATAAAGATAGTGACTGTGGACAGACAACTGCAAACAGTGAGGATGACAATAATAACACATGTCTGTAAGGCAGAAGGTCAGCCTGTTGCTTTGTGCTGCACACTCAGAGTAACCAGGGGATAAATTGTTCCCTTTTGTAGTTGGGAGAGGCGTTTGTAAGGTACTTTTTTAAAGGGAGACAGAGATAGGGGCCTGAGCTCGCTCATCTGGCTCCTCTTGCCATTTCCTTTGCTCTTTTATTCCCTGAGCCTTCTCTGTGTGTTAACCACAGCTACTTTAAGAGTGTAATAGACTGTTTTACTAAGCCGTTTGATGGTCACTGGAGCCCTGTGGCTTGTGCTGGAACAGTGAGGAACTGGTGGGGCTCAGGTCTTCCACCCAGTTGTGCTTCTGTCTTTAAAACCCGCGTCTTGCCTGAAGAAAGCAAGAGTTTGGGCAAGTTGCTTTACGCGTTTTTCTTGAGCTACTAGTGGAGTGAAATCACCAATAAGAGGAGATAGACACTGCATTTTTAATCCAGACTAAAGCCTGATGGGTGTTACACTGTCATGAAGAGTTTGCAGTAGATACTTTGAATGTTTAATTGCAGTTGGGAGCCCGTTTATCAGCTGACCATAGGTTGCTGCTCTCACTGAAATGGAAACTGAAGGTGTCATGTGTCTCAAAATAAAACACAGCTGTTTTCCAAACCCATATAAGGCATTTATATCCATCCCACCTATGGGTTTGGCTTTCTGAATGTTTAGAAAATAATCAAGCCTAACTAGTTTTCGAGACAGTGTTGCCAAACCTGGGAAACAGAGTTGCCTGGTATCATCTCACACCACAGCTGAGGAAAGCATTTAATATCTTCAATGTTTTCATTTATTTCAGCAGAGTATATAAAGAGAGAGGCATTCAGTACTGTTTAAAGCTCAAAGAACATAAAAAAGAATGAAAAAGAGATTAGCAATACTGCTCATCCAGTAAGGTCATTGCTAGCAATAAATTGGTAATGGCTTTAGTGTAGCTTCAGGACCTGGAATTTTGTGGATTAAATATAGCAGATGCATGTTTTAACACCTGTGTGTTTTGCATTCCAGATGGCAAAATGTGGATTCAGCAAGCAAATTATAGAAATCATAAATAGTACTGGGTACGTAAGTGTTTTTTTAATTATTATTTAATTTGGGGAGCAAGTTCTGATTAAAAAAAAAATGCACTTTTTTATAAAAGAGTTTGAAAAATATTAGTGGAAGACTTCCCCAAACGTAATTTTCTTTGTTTAAGAGTTTGTTTCCCTTTTTTTAAACTAATAGTGAATGGAATTACTTTCAACTCATTTTGGCCAATTAGAGCCTAAGCTACACAGTTTATTTTTTTCCTGCGTTATGCTGTCATCATGTGTTTCCCATGAAACTAGACATTTTTTACGTTACAATTCGTGGTGCATAAGGCATTGACTTTTTTACCTCCTCTTCCCTGATAATTCTGGGTGATTTGGAAGCAGTCTTGTAAGCGTACCCCATTAGAATTTCCAAGGGTCTTGCATTGCAAAGCCCCACAGCAGATGACTTTGTTGTTGTTGTTTTTTTTCTAGCGTTGATTACGAGACATTTGACATACTGGAAGATGAAGAGGTAATTAAGTTTTTCCATCATTGAGGATTTCTTTGTTGCTTTTACTAAAGTTGAAGTTTACATTTGGGATTATTCTTTGTAGGTGCGGCAAGGATTAAAAACCTACTCAAACTGGCCAACGTATCCTCAGCTGTATGTGAAAGGTGAACTCGTTGGAGGCCTGGATATTGTTAAGGTAGGAGCAGGAGAATCTTGTTTGAGATGTAAATTGACTGTTTGTTTAAAACTATAGAAATGTTTTCTGCCCACGACACAGAAATTCTGTGTATTGCCCCTAGATCCTGAGACCGAACGATTTGGGTGCTTTTCCTGTGACTTCTATTAGCTCCACGTTCAGTAGAAAGGGGCTTTAAATCTCTGCTGTTCTCATATGCTGAGATTTAGCAGTGAAATGTATTTTCTTGGCAGCGGTCAGTTACTGTTACTGTAAAGACCATTTTTCCCCCATGGGTGCATTTTTACAGGTTTCTCTTCCTGGTTCTACTCCTGACATTGCTTTTCTCAAATAAGGTGGGCAAGATGTTGGGTTTTTTTGTTTTCTTTTTTTTTCCCTGGCGAAGAGTCTCATTCCTGGAAGAAAGTAAGGTTTATTGTAGTTGTTTGAACAGACCCTGAAGCAACAAAAATAGATCTGCATCTGTTAGTGTGGTTTTTGATTTTTGTAACAGAGCAGGCACAGTGTTCTAAACCCCAAATACTCCTGAGCCCATTCTTGTCTGAATGTTTTATAGCCAATTCCTCAGACGTTGTAACTCCTGGGAAGATGCAATCAATAAATCTCATTTAGTTCTAAAAATACTGGTATTACCTAAATTATATAGATTACTTTAATTTTATTTATTTAACAAGCATGTGGGATATTTCAGTCATCATTAAGTGTAGTCCTGGGCATTTCAGAGATGCTGCAAAATGCTCCTCTCACTGGTATTTAAATACATCTATTTGCATTGCTGGGCTGTGCTCAGCTCACACCGACTGACTTGTGTGGGGAGATGAATGTTGTCGGTATTTTAAAATGCATTCTGTACTATGGCATAATACAGAGTGAAACTGAGACAGTTGTTTCTCTTATGATGTGGGAAAATAATATATATTCCCCGATACGTTGTTTTAAAAGTATTTCTGGTGTTACTGGTCTCTTTAGTTAAAGTTGACAGCCTTATAATTTGAATTTAAATCATCAAGATAATATAAGTAAGCACCTCTTGTTTAGATCTCTCACAAATCTCTTACCGCCGTGTTTGTTTTAATGTCTGGTACTAACTAGATCTATCTGGGGAGGGTCATTTTTTCATTTGACGGGCAGTGTTTTGGATGTTGTACAATTTTGTGTGTGCCTAAAATATATCTTGGATTACATCTAGGAGATAAACCAGGGGATTTCCCTGGTAAAGCTGATGATAACCAATTCTTTTGAAGGTGTATCTTTTCACTAAGTTCCCTCTCTTACCGAATAGTCAGAAAATAGAATTTAAATGCATTTTGAAGTTCAATGTGTTGGTCAAGAGGGACCTCTAGTGGGTCACCTGGTGCATTCCCTCATCCTCACATAGAGAGTAATGGCTGTCTGCCTTTCCTTACAGGAACTAAGGGACAGTGGTGAATTGTTGCCTATTCTGAAGGGAGAAAATTAATGGAAAAGGACATCAACGGGAACAGAAGTATCTGGAACAATTATTCATTTATAGCTTATATTGGAGCAATACACGACGTAGCCCTGTGGAACCAATCCGGATTGAATACAGGCCGTTTCTGTGCTCTCTCTGTTTCACAAGACCGTGCTACATACGAGAGTGGTTTCCCCTGAAGATATAAAAATGTGAAGATCTTCAAATTCAATTAAAATATAATGCTAAAGAACTTTGGGGTTGTTATTGCACTCTTTCTGTGTATTCATTGCACCTAGGTGTTTAAGATGTGAGTAATGACACCACTGTCCGTTGCAGGACAATAGAGGACTAAATTGCATCTTTTTTTTTTGGGCTCAGCCCTCGTTAGGAGAATATTAATGAGTGTACCTCTGGTAGGGAGCGTAACCGTTGCCTGTCCCTCTTAATAATTGTTTTCATGTCTAGTGAGCGGGAAAAATACTATTGAAACCTTAATCCGGTGCCCCATTAGGAAGGTGTTATTAATGAGCTTCAGCTGTACACTGTGCATCTTCATTATCTAAGCAGGTACAGTAATTGTTAATTTCAGATGTTCAGCCTATTTTAACCTCGCTTTTTGGACATATTTAAATTAGGGTGGAAATGAGCCAATAAAGCCAGTGATTAGGCCAGTCTTTTGCTGTATCCTCAGCACTCCTTCAGCTGGAGGGAAGAGTTTGCTTTCTGGGTTATGACTTTGGCAGTTTACATCACGAGTCCTTCACTTCTGTATTCAGAAAATTTAATCTTTTTAAAATTCTTGCGGTACCTGTAGCACTCTGCGATGTTCCGGGCTGTGGTGATGGGCTGCAGCACAGCTGCACTCGTGAGCGTGTGCAGGAGGGTGTTTCTCTTCCAGAGAAACAGGTTTTTGCTTTAATTTCATTCTTGGTGTTCCGTTCTCAGCATCAGCTGAGATGGGAGGTGGTTTTGTGTCTGTGAAATACCGCAATATTTGTGGTTGATTGCGCCCAGACTGCTGTGTGTGACAGCAACAGGAGCCTAACTGTGAAATTGTGAGTTACGCTGATTTAAGTGCTTTGGCCATACCCAGTAGCGGGGCCAAGGACACCATGGTCCTGAGGGGTCTGGAGCCTGGAGAGGAGGCGGGTCCCTGCGTGACACCCAGCAGATGAAGCACGGGGGAGCCTGACCCCCGCCGGCCCCAGGCTCTGAGCAGGGAGGTGCTGCTGGAGACCTTTCCCTGGCTGGTTTGTGTCCTGGTTGTGCTTGTGGAGAATCGCCGGTGTCTGCTCGGGGTTCACGAAGGGACCCTTCTGAGGAGTCGTGTCCTCGTCAGGGGGGGTCGGGGGTGACTCGATGGGGTCTGTGGGGCAAAGTTTTATAAAGGCAGCAAAAATAAGGTTTGGGAAGTGACTTCGGGGCTTTGTTGCTTCAATTCTAAATAGAATATATATACTGGGACCTGAAGCAAAACTGGACTTAGTCCCAGACTAGTAAAGGCTGAGTGCAGAGACAAAGGTTACACAATTCAGTTACAGAATCCTCAGTGATCGATATTTAATTCAGTCCCAAGTGTTAATTTTCTAGGAATAATTTTAGTAATTAAAACAGTATATGCTATGACTTCAGTTTTAATCGCTATAAAAAAAATCTTGTCCCTTTCCTGAAAACAAGCTGTAATTAATCTCTCAAAGTGAATTGCGAATGTGTCAGGAGTAAGTGTAACCTACTTCAGTTAAAAAAAAAAAAAAAAAAAAAAGTTATACCAAAAAGTAACGTCCCTGTGGTCAAATTAGGAGTGAGAAGCCTTTAATTAAAACAGAGCTAAATACAAAATCGCAGAATCCCATGGGGTTGGAAGGGAGCTCTGGAGAGCATCCAGTCCAACCCCCTGCCAGAGCAGGTCCCGCAGGAACGTGTTCGGGGGGGGTTTGAATGTCTCCAGAGAAGGAGACTCCACCACCTCCCTGGGCAGCCTCTGCCAGGGCTCTGCCACCCTCACAGCAAAGATGTTCCTCCTCATCTTTAGGTGGAACTTCCTATGTTCAAGTTTGTGCCCGTTTCCTCTTGTCCTGTCCCTGGGCACCACTGGAAAGAGACCGGCCCCATCCTCCCGCCCCCCCGGGGAGTATTTGTAGGGGCTGCCGGGATCCCGCCCGTGGCTGTGGCTCTGCCTGGGGTTTGTTGTGTCTCCGGAGCTGCAGAAGGGGAGCTGCGGGGGGAGGCGGGATGAATCGCAGGAGAAGAGGGCAGGGGGAGGCTGGTACCCTCCCGGGTTGAGCGCTGGGTGCGGGGTACGGCCTGGGCTTCCCCTTCCTCTAAAGGGGAGCGGGGCCGGTCCTTCCCGCTTCCCACGCTCCCCCCTTGCCTCCCGCGGAGCGTCTCGGGGCCCTGTCCCGATCCCTGCTCCCAGCCCTGCCCCGATCCCTGCCCCGAGCCCTGCTCCCAGCCCTGCCCCGATCCCTGCTCCCAGCCCTGCCCCGATCCCTGCCCCGATCCCTGCTCCCAGCCCTGCCCCGATCCCTGCCCCGATCCCT